>JAQOTN010000050.1:7500-307361 GCA_028554745.1 Blastocrithidia nonstop
TGGTTGTGATGATGGTGAGAGATGTAGTACATATATCTTGTATGCACTCTGAGATGTTCACACACAATATCATCTTACTACAGTGCTACCACAACTGCTATTACAACTGCTATCACTATGGCTACTTTCTTGGATCATAGATAATTCTTCTAGAATTTGTGATGTAAAATAATTTGTGACACTGAATATCTACTTGTTGTTGTGGATTGTCACAAAGATGGAGGAGAGGGAAATAGTATGATAAAGTTTGTATGTATCTTCGTGATATGACAGAGACGACACTATATATCAGGGTACTTTGTTATATGTTAAGAACTGTATATATCAGTATATGGTAGAACAACGATAATAATCTTATATGTTATTAACATTGATACCATAATACGTATAGCAGTTACCTAAGAGAAACTGTGAGAATAGACATAAAGGGGGAGACCAATATTTATGAGTTATATCGCTGACGGGAAAGTACGATAAAAGAGAATGTTAAGAGATAGTACGATAAGAGAGAGTGTAATACACTCTCTCTCTGTAAGGTACTAGTACGATAAGAGTGAAGGGATACTCTTATCTCTATTTAACTTTACTCACTCTTCACCATTCTATCTATGATTAGTTAAGCTGTATACGTAATGTACGATTTTGTCACTAATAATGTCAAGTTTTCAATTTAAATCCTCAAATTACGTTATAATGTTTAACTTTAATCATTACTGCAATATGTAGCCATTAGTACGTATCATGATCTTGTTAATTATTAGTTTTCCTAATGTTGCAATGCTTTTTGTATGTAATAATTTCAATAATAATTAATTTATAAGTTGTTTATATAATCTATTATCGATGATAATATTATTGTCTCCTTTTGACATTACAAGCATTAGTTTCACGTGTTATATATAATATTTTCCATTAATATTTATAAAATTACAGTATTATTACCATAAATTCTTATCTTGTACATTATAATCATTCAAATATACATTACTAAAGAGTGTATACACTGTTTTACAGTGTATTATCTCATTGTATCTCAATTTAAAAACCATTATCTGCATAATATCACTTATAATTAAACTTTAACTACACTAATTTTACAAACAAAAAACTCAAAGTTCAATTTTAGATTGTGAAAAATATGTGCTGGAGGTGGGGTTCGAACCCACGAAGCATTCGCATAAGAACTTAAGTCTTACCCCTTTGACCAACTCGGGAACCCCAGCTATATATTTTGTTCATTAACTCTGTAAATATAGATGAATTATATAATGATGTTTTATATTTATAATTACTTTTTATGTATATCTAATGTATTCTGTTGGAGCCCCTGTTTCAGGGGACATCCACAATCTGGAAATTCAACAGAGAAGATTAGCACTCTCCCTGCGCAAGGCTGATGTCAATCTTCGAGAGATATAGCTTTTCTAATAAATCCAATAAATTTTATCTTTATAATTTAATAATATGTGTTATAATGATGGCCGCTTGGTCTAGTGGTATGATTCCCGCTTCGGGTGCGGGAGGTCACGGGTTCAATTCCCGTAGCGGCCCTTGGTTTTTTGTTCGAATGGAAAAATGGAGTAAGTATTAATAAATATAAATGCTAATGCCAACACTTAACAACACATTATAAAAATGTTTTTTTGAATATTATGAACTTTTGAATAAAACATTTCATAATTAATATAATTTATCTCATAATAGTTTTTTATTTATCGATACTAGCTGTGTTATCTATACCTTCAGGTAGACATGGCTTTGCAATGCCATCGACATCTTCGCCAGTTAATTTACGCATTTTTGCGAAATGCACTTGTGCTGCTGGTCGAAAGTAATGCATCAAAATTGAACCTGCAGCAGCAACATTGTATGAATCAATGTGAGGATTGGGTAAAGGTAAGTTGACAAATTGATGCGGTACACTTCATTGTCCATCTAACGCTTGTAGACCTTCACTTTCTGCACCTAAAATCAACATGGGTCGCATGCGATGACTGTGAACTACCTTTGCCACACTTACTGCTGATGGTACTTCTTGTGATGGAACGGCTAGCAGCGGCATTAGATGATGCTGTAGTGCCACACGACTTAACAGTTAAACCAATGATTTGTGTGAGAAGGCTTCGTATATGTGCAAGTTAGGATGAAATAATGCACCATCACAGGCACGTAGTACCTTTTCATGTAAGGCGTCTACCGTGTTAATAAGAACTACACTATCAAATTGCATGTCTACCGCAGCACGCAGTAGCGTTCCGACGTTACTCGGAATGCGCAGACCGACTAACACTAACATCGCCTTTACAGTATTTGTACGATTTATACTGCTATTGTTATTACTCGTTTCATCAGATCTTACTTACCTTTATTATTTATTTTCCTTCGCGTTATCATAATCTTCATCAACATCATGATGTTACTCGTCCTTGTCACTTGCGTTTATTAACAAATTGGTAATAGGTAAGATACGCTGGGCATCACATGGAAACTATGCCGCATAGCCATCACTGTATTACGCACTCAATAGTTCTCGTTTAATTTCAATGATCGAAGCCTTGACAATAATAGTTGGCAGTAAATCTTATAACATTCAATTTGGTATATTAGACTGTTATTACAGTGGTGGTGATAATAATATTGTTTGTTGTGATTTTGGTTTGCTTTGTTGCTTCTATAGTGCACCGGTATTATTATTATTACATGATGTGTCTGGAATGTACACCACGTTAGGCCGAATTCCATACAGTCGTCAAATACGATGTATCGCACTACTCCCACCGACCACACAGGCCTCATTGGTTCGTCGGACATGTTTGTTGGCTCGAATAAGTTGTGAGCGCTGTCATAACTGACGAGCAGTAATGATCACATTTGATTGCACGCTATTACATGCATTTGCACTATCAACTACTTTGGCTGAAGTGTGCATACCTTACTTATTATAGGTATTATCATCTTTACTATTTTCGTTTGTTTATTATTCTGTGACGTTATTTGTATCACATTTGCTTTGTACAATGCTAGACTAGAGTCCGTCAAGAATTATCGTTTTCGTCGGCGGGTGTAATGATAACAGTGGTTGCCCTGAGACTACCTTTTTTGCAATATTCAATTTATTAGATTTGAGCAATGAAGAAACATGTTAGGTTGATGATGATGATGATGATGATGATGATTTTACTGATGAGACAGGCCGAACGGTGTGCACCAATGCCCACAAACGAGTTGCTCGTCACATTACACTACCTTTTCCAATATTATTTTCTATCTTTTTGTTGTAAAGGTTTACCTGATAACTACAGGAAATAAATAATTTGAAAAGAACAAAAGCATAACAGAATAATGGAAAAATGTTGTAATTTATCGATTTGAACTTCAGCGTCATAACTTTGCTAGTGTTGTATTTTGTTTTAAGCAAAATATAATTACAACAACATGATGATGCATACAGTATTAAATACAATAAAAACAAAAAAATACGATAACTTTGATATACACACAAATATACAAAGAAAGATTTTTTTAAAGCAAAATGTACAAACAAATATGATCGATAAGTTTATTACGTATTAACGATTGAAGTGACGCTGCCATAGTCTTGTCTATCTATTATCGTAACTATCATGGTGCTCCTTTTCTAGCTCCTCACGCAACTCACGCGGTACAACATCGTTAATGAGAAGACTTCGGTCAATCTCAGATGACTGCAAATCATCACTTGATGCGTTTACACGCGTTAGTGCATGATGCATTGCCGCCTCCTCGCTTTCTCGATTTTTCCTGCGCTGCAATCGCCGCTTACGTTCTTGTCCATTCATCAGGACACTTGAGATGGTAGCATCGGGACGAAATTATCGCTTTTCCCGACTATAACGCGAAACTAAGTAATCTGCTCGATTACGTCATTGCAGGTAGGTGCTGTCAAGAAATTCATTCGATCGTCTTTTGTCCTGAATTAGTGCTCAGCAAAAGTCACTTTGGGCTCTTTATTAAACTTTGGCTAGCACACTTTCACTTCACATAAACTTAGACTTACCAGTAGCATCATTGACGTTGCACATTCCACACCGTGTCCGCTCAAAGTCGTTCATAAAACTCGCTACAAATTCACCAGCTTTGATCGGTGGCAGACAAACATACAACTCGGTGAAGAACCAGTCTACTGTCGGGATGCAATGCACCTATTAGCCAAAGGCCATGCTCTGGCCAATAAAATTATACTGAGTATTGTGTGAGTAAAAATTAAACAACTTACACACGGGTAGTTCACTTTCATTGACATTGATGTCGCTATGCGGAATAAGAAATCAGCCCTATGGTGCACTATCCCAACACGACGGAACTAATGCGCTACTCGAACGTGATAATAATCACCTACCACATGTAAACATGACAAGTGCTATACTTTATAAAAGTGTCTGTGTGCAAAAACAACAATCACAACAATTAGAAAAAATGTGTTGACTTATAAAATAATAAAATTTCATTATACTTACATCAAATAGCATACTCATAAAGCTATACATACTATTCAAGGAAAAACATTTACTCGCAGTGTAAAGTTTGAGGAAATAAGTGACTAGACAGATATATACTACGCAATTTAAAGCATGATAAATAAAAATATAATACAGTCTAGACATAAGACATGTGTGTAATAAGAAAATTCCAATCTTCTGATTTTTTTCACTTTAATACTTTTTTTGGTGTTATCTTAATGCCACGCACGTAGGACACAGCTGTAATTGATGTACAATGAACAACTGACACCACTCACAACGTACAGCTTTACATGATGTGCATCTAAATTGAACATCGCATTTGTTATCGAGTCGACAGCTACATGTAGAACAATTACGTGCATTTACTTCTTCTGTTGTAGCTGTCTCAGATGAAATGACTTGATCTACACGATTCGTCTTATTTTCGTCATTACTACTATTATGATTATCATTATCATTATTATTTTTATTTACTAACGTTTATGCAGGACTACACGACACTGGGTTATGCAGAATAAACGTCGAGTACATCATTGGTACACTACACAGCAACAACTTACACAGCGCACACGTAGACGGGATCGATGTCTGAATAAGATAACAACGTGGACAGGCCAAATATCGAACTAACTGTGTCTATATACCGTTTTTCTACTCACGTGTAGGTTATTATGATTTAACCGTAAGTGATTTGTGTACTGTACGTAGCTGATGAAGATAAACAGGGAAGCCAATAGGGATCATTGGTGATGCATCACTGTTATTGATATTGTTGTTATTATTATCATTACTCTACGGGTGTATACTTTCACTGCGTAGACGTTTACCGTGGTGTGCGTATGGAACATGCACATTGGTCACAAAGGCCATTTACTTCATTAACCGGTGCAAGTGATCATAATTGAGTGGGCATCATAACAACCCACCGGTGCGATGGGCACATTCCTCAAACACGTGTACGGCACCATTAAAGGAGATGATGTCTACTCGAATGTGCAGCGATGCCATAACGTGAATAATCTTGAGTACATCGGTAGGATCAATAAGTGTGACTGCCGCACTCAGTAGCACGACTCGAGGTTGCATCGTGTGTGAACGTAACAAAACACGACGCTTGCCTCTTCTAGTTTTATTATTGTTAATGTTATCACGAGTTCGTGGTTTCAGCTGGGCTAATTAGGAAAGCGCCATTCGAAGTCCATTCTATAGTGATAACGCACCTGCACCACCGTACAAGAAGTATTCTTGCTCTAACGTCTGAACGAGTTATGAGACGTTGGTGGTTGGGGCAAGCAACTTAACGGCTACACCGTGACGCATGACAACTACCCCTAATGACGCCAACGGAGTAGAGTCCAAGTAGTAATTAACAAACTGCATCAGTGGCGGACGTGAGGCTAACAGGTAGGACGGTAAATAATCCGAGGACACATTCATGGCCGCACTTCCGTCAAGCAATAAAACAGTTCGAAGCATAATAAATTTATTTATATAAATAAATATATATATGTTGATAAAATTATTTTATGATAATTGAAGGTGATGCGTACTATATGATGACGCGTATCTACGATCAACTATCTTATACAAATTTATTACAAAAGAAATCACGATACTACTAATGCAAAAAAATGTTTGTAGTTGTAGAGTAAATCAAAGCACAAAATTTTGTTTAGAAATCAAACATACCACTTATCAGAAAAATCTCTCTACCTAAATAATTATACATGCACACATTTTACATTCATTTCATTTCAACGATAACGCTACGAAAATAAACAACAACAACAAAAATCTACAAGCACGTTATTATAAAACTTAACAACTTACACTTATTAATAATTAGCAATCAAAAACTATTCTTACACTGTTTTAAAAATATATTTGCTTTCGCAGGTGAAGTGATTACTTTTGTTTCTCTACTTGACACGCTGTACACTTACACTGAAAATCAAAGTAGGAGTTGAAAAACGACTGTCGCTTCTCACATTGCCAATCACACGTCTATGGAGCGTAGTTAATTGTAATCTACTCATTTGGGTTAATTTGACGTGTTGCAATAATCTGACGAGAAGGTCAGTCAATCATTGCATTTGCACTGCACGAGTGATTAAACATAGCTCATGGTAGGACAAGCTAAATATCGGTATCGGTAAACAAACTATTGGCGTGTATTCGACTGAGAATCGAGATAAACTACTCGTAGCATGATGTGGTTTGAATGCGTAGTGCCCGGGCAAGACGTAGATAGAAGTGCAACATGCCATCACACAACTCCGCTGGCTGAAACGTCAGCCTGCCCGTCAACAAACGAATCTACGCCAGTGTGGTTGCCGTCAGGTGTTGTTGTGTAGCCATGGCCATGATTCGAAGTAGCAGCAATTGATAATAATATGGATTACAACGAACCTGATAAAACTAATTTACATTTTCACCCTAAACACCCTCCGTTATCAAATTAGTCTTATTGTGTGTATTATCATCATTATTATATCTACTCTCCATAACAACACCGTCACCAAAGTTAATGAAGTTTTCAGTTTGTCGCGGTGGCGCTTGTCATTTTATTGCCTTATCAAATAAATCCAGCTCAAGCGCCTGGTATAGCTCATTTCGACACACCACCGCATGATAGGTATTCAATGCCATGGCTCTACACTATCGTGAGCAGTACTACTCATGACAGCCATGCTTTCTTTTTGCGCACTTGTGCGAATTGTTTTCCATCTTTTCTTCAGTAATCATGTGATGGTCATCAACGTTGCAGGGAAATACACGGTCCTACAGCGGAGATGCACAGTAGGCACAATGATTATCACGAAGTGGATAACGTACTCATGGTGTCACTGGTAATGTAATGGCACTGCCTTTTTACAAAATTTCATTTCGATCTTTATGTAATAATCTATTGTCTTATGTGTCGTTCACAGTTTGATGGGTCTAATAGTGATGACCAAAATAAGGCCTGTAGTACACACCTCTAGACATGGCTTACATTACTACCTCCGCCGTATTATCTACATCGTCTTTGTTGTTTGTATTATTTATTACCCTATCAGCACCATTATTATTATTATTATTAATATTGTTATCAACAACAATAGTTTGTTTTTCATTTGTACTGATTTGTTGTAGATTGTTTTATGATGAAGCAAGGAAGTCTGTGTGTGTTTACACTTTCACACCATGCACCAATCACGGCTACACGTGAATGTGTACATGTGTATCGGTTGCAGGGAAAATGGCCGATTGAGTTGGTGGGAAATGACGTACTGCACTGAAACACTTCGCCTGATGGTGTTCATGTGAAAACTGAAGCACACTAGACGCGGTAGCGTAGTCGGCTAGTGCAAAGTACGGTCGACCAAGCGCCAAGTAGGCATTCCCGCGAAAGACAAACGCCTATGGTGGGGTAGATGGGCCGAGAGTCTGAATTACACGTGTACAGTGCGAGTGAAGCAGTTGTGCATCTGTAATGGAGTTACCACTATCGATTTCAAAATTACTGTTTTCATTTCTTTTATCACTTATCATGTTTTCTGTTTGAATTTCTAAATTGTGTTGAGACAGAGAAGAGGACAAAGCAGTCTCTGCCTGACACATGATAGTAATACAACGACGTAGCATTATGCGATATGTTTGTAAACTCACACGGTTAAACGATAAACGATACCAACTACAAAACTTTAAAAAAAATTATACTTACAAGTACTAATGACCGAAATAAATTATATACAGAAAAACACGCATATGCATAAATCTCGTGAAATATCCAAATAACCAATTACTCAATCATATTATAGCTTAAAACTAATATTTCGGCAAAAATAAAATAGATCATCATGGAAAGTTGTATAGTAAAACATAACTAGACGATAAATCGATATAAAGTCGTGTGTACAATAAAAAATTACGAAAATGGAGAAGTCAATTATTTTATTTCACTAACATTTAAATCCAATTGTCAGTTGCTGTACGTCGCTTTTTTCTCTCCTTTTCCATTTCACGCCAATGACGCTGACGCAGCATGAGTGTCTCATACCGTCGTCAGTCACGGTCAGTGGCGTCGTAGAGTTCCATGTTAATTGAGGTCATACGCATAATACCATAATAAAGAAACAGGCCTAAAAAACCTCCCACGCACATCCCTGAGATCGCCATTCGGCCAGCGAGTTGATAATCATTCAATAGTCATCATGGCATCACACCCACCGTAGCTCCTACACAGGTCATCCCTGTTACATAATTAGCACACGTACGTACATTCTGCTCAGGTGTGGGCAATAGATATTGTTTACATTTATGCACTAATCGGTCACCAATACAAAACGCAATGGCAAAGGCACTGTAGTTGCCTCCTCACTTCAACATTCCTGCTATAATCGATGAGTTTAAAAATGCAAACGGGTTTAAGCCGGAGGCGTAGAAATACATGTATTCACTCTTTATGGTAGAAAAGCCCACCACCGCACCTTGAGCAAGTCCAATAAAAAACCCAAATTTGCACCAGAATCAGATAAACGACGGTGCAGAGTCGATAAAGCCGTCAATACTGTAAAAGTCAATATGCGGTCGATATTGATTTGCCACCTTAATGAGTGGTTTACCACTTGACACGGATTACAATAATATCTACCACGGACTACTTCAGCTGGCCTCGTGTTATGCAGGTTGTAGTAGTGTACCACGAGTAGGAACAAATTGTCTTGATAGTGTTTGCATAAATGTTGGAGACTATGATGAAGCAGGAGGTGAAGCAGTATCCATTCCATTTTAAGTATAGTGAGTAGAATAATTATTATTATCAATTTTACTGGTATCACATTCTTTATGTTTCTCTTTTTACTTGGACGAGTTTTGTGTCAATTATTCTGCTAATTATTGTGTTACAGGTTGCTTTAGACCATAGACATTGCCAAGTCTACTCAGTCAATTTCAGTACAAAATGTTTTACTACCGAAAGCGCTTTTGTTTGAAGGCCATGTGCACATCTGCCAATGCAAGCTCCTTTGCATATTTGCCTTCGTATCGGTTTGGTGCCTTAACCTCTGCCTATGTCAGTGGTGTGCCATCAATGGCAATGTTCTTATCAATAATTCACTACGGAACGCGCCGGTGACCTTCGGGGTCGAAGACGGTGTACTACCCCTTTGGACGCTTTCACTAGGTGTACATTCACCGCCAAATATTGTCAATACTACTTTCTAGACCAGGTGATAATTCGTATTCGCCACCGGGACTTGAGATGTCTTTGGCTGGGTAAATTCATTTAGATGCATTGGCACCAAAGACTTGATTCAGTTTATGCTTAGTGGAATACTACACGTAGTCACTCTCATTATCTTTGTTGTGTTCATCTGTCACACCATTCACGATATCTGTGCTATCATTTGACTTCTGCTACATGGCCGTGGCACTTTTTTTTCTGCCAAATAAGCTGAAACCCATAACGGCAAAAAATTAATTAGTAATTTCTTTTTATTTGTTCTATCTATTTGACATAAAAATAAGACAAGAAATTGTAAATGAAAAAGTAATTATGATGTTTTGTAAAAATATAAGTACTTGACGAATATTGACAATTTTATAAGTAAATACATACAATAAATAACAAATCAATACAACTTTCTTTCAAACTACAGAGAATAAGGAGTGAATTTTTTGTTTTTTATTGACTTACATAAGTTCTTTTACATTGTCATATTCACCACGCATGTAATGTTGAACATACTATGCGAAAAGCTAAGGATCTTTATTGTACACTTGAGCTGCTAATGCTGAGACGCCGTAGAGGTGATCATCAAAGGATGGTGCTTCAAACAACTGCTCAATACCATGAATAACGCAACTAATAGTAAAACTACGATGTCAGTGTGTTTGTACTCCAAGACACACCCCTCATCTTGATTGACTTGACTCCTCTCCATCAATGTTAGGGTGAAAGAGACGATTTGGTCCGAGGTAGTACACAGTAGGACCTCGCTAAGGATACTATGGTGAAAACAACACCATAAAATGAAACATACCACCTTGTCAGTACCCAATAGATGGAGTTACCTCTACGTTTAGCTAAAATGGATGCTCAACATTATACTAGATTTTACTATTTGTATCACACAAATTATTCAAATCTTATTGTATTTTACGATATGCATTACTGTCAGCAAAGATATGAGTTGCGGTGCTATCTTGTTGTTTATTACCGCCTTTATACTTACCACACTGACTAGCCTCGTATGCCTTGTGCTCTTCTAGCAGGCGTCGCAAACTCATTTGATACAAACTTATAATTAAATGTATGTGTTGTAATAAATCTGTTTTGTTTGTTGTTGCTTATTTGTTTTAATGTAAAATAAGCAAACACAATATAAAGTACACAATACAGATGTAAGAAAAAGGTAATGACATATACGTAAATCCATACAGAATACATTTGTTTTGCTTTGAGCATTATTACTGCTATGCAATTAAACAAATATTCCATATTCATTCTCAGTAAATAAAAAAGATTTGGTGTTAATATCATTTGTGTGACAATATGACAACTTATAAATATATAATATGTTAACAGTTTTACTAGTTGGTGACAGAAGTAAAGATGTATAAATCTCAATGTTTGTTTATAAAGTGGTGCGTGTGAATGTGAATGTATGCATTACATAAGTAATTGTGTCTAAATGAAAGTAGTGATAGGTATAGTAAATTAACTAATTATCAATAGGTATTGTGATACAAAAAGAGTATATTCTGCTTTTTAAGAAATAAAAAACATTACAAAAAAAAAAGGAATATTATCAATAATCATATATATTTTTACAAATGAATGGTTGTAATAATCGTGAGCATGAGATGCAAACAGTTTATCATAATGCATTAAACAAATACGTGTTTATGTTAGTGTGTGTATATATACGTGTATACATTTTACATCTTTCATTTTTATTGTATTGTAATGGGTGTGTATGCATCTTGCGTAAAGTTGAGTAAAGTAAGAGAAATACAAGAAAAACAATTTTTATAATATTATTTTGTTTAGTATACATAAGTGTTCCAAAAAGAAAAAAAAAATAATAATTTTTTTACTTATATAGTGTTAACGTAGAGCGATCTGCTAGCACATCAACTCATCACATATAATTTCTGCTGCCTTACTCACCGCTGCCATTGATGAAGGTGATGACGCAAGGGCCGCGCCACGAGGAGGAGTGTTGACAAACAGAGAAGCGGCATTGTCGTTATCACTATGATCATTCTACACACATGCACGCTACAATTATAACGATAACGGAGGTGGTCGTGACAAATTAATTTTTGACCTTTACGTATTCGTATCTACTTTTACTCTTTCTTGTTTTGTGGTGATAGTGCTTTGTTTGTCAAGACCAGGAATAGAGAGTAACGGCAAAGACCCATCAGAAAATTGTTATTATAACTAGGATGACGACGATGATGACGATAACAATAACACCTATGGTGATTTACTTGTACACTCCTTACGTTCATCAGGCGTTGCCTTGTACGGGGATTCACTAATTTGTCCTGCATGACGATTGTGATGTGAATGATGACGGACACTACTTAAATAACGAACTCGATCACGAGAAAACATGAATGGAGAAGGTGAAATGGGGTCGTCATTATTATCATTATTATTATTATTATTATTACTACTACTATCTATACGTGGATGATGCACCGTAATAGGATGATGAGCAACATGGCCTCTTATATCAATCGTGTGATGCGCAAACAAGGACGACGAAGAATGCGACGGTAGGTGTGTGTCATGTAAATTTTACAAATACTCTTTACCAATGCTACTCATTCTTCTTGTTTCTTTTGCAAGCATTGTTGGCTATGTTGATATTGACGTATAAGGCGAAATCAAATTTGAACATGTAGTCGTATTCGTAGGCTGAGGAGGAAAACAACGTCAGAAGCGAATGGTTTCATCTCCAGCCGCACTCACCACCGTCTGTCCATCCTTTGACAAACACAAGTGTAGCACACGAGAGGTGTGTCCGTGAAGCTGAGCTACTTGCCGCAAGGAAGGATACTTCCAGATGATAAGTTGATTGAGCGAGTAGCCGTGGCTGCTGACGAGTTAGCTTCCCGATTGATTTCACAGCACCCCACACACCTGACTATGCGTGTTGGCAGAGCGAATACACTGGCCATGGTGCGTGTTTCAGAATCGAAGCATCTTATCCTACGTCCCACCACCGCTGACGAGTAACGAAGGACAGGTTGGGTTTCACGCCAGCGCCTTCACGGCGGCTTTGTGTTCGTTCAAGTACCACACAGGAGTGGTAGAGGATTACCAGCACGAGGAATAAGCTTAACTTTTATTGTTATTATTAGTGTAACTAGTTTCATTATTATTATTGTATTGTTGATGATGATGATGATGATGACCTATAAACGGGGTCAGGGTAGAAAGACGCTCATTACAGCTAAAACGGCGTTTATCTCAGATTAGCAGCTGATTATCATTTCCACCACTGGCCAAGTAGACATTTGCAGGAGATCATTTCAGACCACACACCTCTTGTTCATGGGAGCGTAGAATCCCAACGTTTGGTTTATGACGCGAGGCAGCATCGCGTAGGTCATGAATGTGAATGGTGGAGTCTTTACTCCCACTCGCCAACAAGCACCCATCGCGTTGTACACTATAATAACTATTATTAACACTATTACTATTATTATTATTTTGAAAGTTACCCATTCAACTAAGGGCTCCAACACGACCGGTGTGTTGCCGTCATGAGTGAATAACCTGCTGCGTTGGTACATTTCAGATTTACACCGTGCCATCTTGCAAACCGATCGCCAATGAGGTGCCATCTGAGGCTCATTGCAACCCACACACCAGACGGTCTGAACTAGATTCACCGGGTAAGTTATTGTTATTGTTATTAATAGATGGTGATGGTGGTTGTGGGACTTTATTCGTTGGCAGCGGAGTAATATTACCCGTCGTGGCGTCCCACAGGTACACCACACTCTGCAGTGCCACCGCCAACACATCCGATGCACTCGATCAGTCAATGAGGTTGAGGTAGAAGTCATCAATCAAGTCGGCGGCGTCTAAGATGCGTTATGGCGTTTGTGCAATGATACGAAATGACGTAGATTGAAAATTACGTGCCTTATTGGCCTTAAACACCGCACTCAGTGAAGGGTCAACACTGCTGTGTTCACTCTCACACCGGCCACAGCTGTTGTAATGCGTAACACTATTACTCATACTCTTTTTGTTATTATTATTATTATTATTGTAGTAATTACTATTAGAACAGGAAGAACTAAATGTATGGTCAGGAGCATGATGGTGTAGTCCAAGCACCGACACCTGAGGCGATTCACTAAATAACGTACGAGCTAGTTTACTCGTGTATGGCTCAATATCGGTCATACTGAGAAATCCAGGCTACTACTGAGGCAGGGAGTGGGACATGCAATTCCCACAATGTCCCTCACCATGTGCACTGCTGGAACTAGGGCGGTGTAGCATACTAATCTTCTGCCGTGGGGACGGTTGTGAGGTGGAGTAGCTGTTTTATGGACTGTTACCGTCATCATACAGCGCACTCATACGCGGTTGAGACAAACTGCTAGGCCCAGCTGCAACCATGTTAGGATGACCGTTATTATTGTTACTCATACTTCTACCTAGACGAGCATTTATATGGTTCGTGTTAGTGTGATCGGTATCAAGGTGAAGTTTACGAAAGACACTACTAAGACGGTTAGCGTTGGTGCAGGTGAAGTGTTGTGATGGGGTATGACGTGGGTGGGATGAAGTAGGTGAGAATAATCGTTTTTCTACTTTAAATGAAGAAAATAAACTGCCTTCTTTGCGCATTGATGAGTTGTGTGGAATAGGAGAGTGTGATGATAATGGTTGTGGTGATGAAAAAAAAACTGGAGGCGGAGTAGCAAAGGAAGAAAACTACCCTGGTGGGTGTGGAAGTGGAGAGGCCTCACGTTGATTTTTCATATTAATATTATCAACATCGCCTTCAGTTGTCTTATCAACAGTAGAAGCTGAAGTAACTGCCGCTTCAGATTTTTGACGCTTACGTCTTTATTACAAGTATTGTAACTCGTTGTCGCTCTTATCGACTTCACGAATACTGTGTGATGTTGTCTTCATGCCATTCATATTATCATTATCATTATCATTAGTACAACTATACTTTTACATTTACATCTCAGGTGAAGGCACACGTGATGGTTATGACGGCTGTTACTGTGTTTATTATTATGATAATGTCTGTAAATTGTTTGGTGAGTTTGGAATATGAACAGGTTCACATTATCGTACAGCAAGTAGCGGAGAGGACAGTGATATTGCTTCTTCTTCTTCTTCTTCTTCTTCTTCTTGCATCACAATTTCTTCTCTCATACCATTTGCATCATCACTTTGATTCAACGCTAATTAATGATTTGGTGTGAGAAGTAACGGTGAGGTGGACCGACCAGTGACACTTGACCGCGTAGGATGTGTGAGAAATGGATGACGAGTACTTCTACCGCGTGATGCGGTAAAAAAATGAACCTGTGAAGGTGACGCAGAGGAAATGGTCTGTCACTTGGACCTAGGCACGGAGCGAGACGGTGTAGCAGATAATGAGTTTTACACTCGTGGTGAGAACATTTGTATTGGGTTACAATTTTACTTTGATGTGAGTAAATAATTAGACAAGGACACGTCGTGATTTGCACGAGGTGCAATGTAGCGATCACTGTCATCATGCAATGGGTGATTACGATCTGCACTCGAATATAGTGAGAACGAATGATTGCTATGATGAACACCACTTGTTATGTCGTTTGCATTACCGCTGTCAAACTCATTATCCGAGGCAAACGACTACAGTGGGTCGGTAAACGAAATAGGGGAGCACAGTTCCATTACACTACTCAATCCTCGCTAAGACAAACTTCGATGGGGTGTGTTGAAATCTACGTTCATTTGATGTTACGTGCAAACGAACAATTTAACAATAAAACAAATCTGTTTTATTCCGAAACAAAAAAAAAGAGTGTATTTTCACACAAATATTTGGTGATGTGAAAATTATGATGTATAACGTTTGTGTTGTATAAAAGTTATAATTATTTGTGTAAATGAATAAATATATATGTGTGGAACAGTACACAGAAACGGTTTTTAAAACAGATAAACAAGAAATGTATAAAAATAGTTGTGATGTTGAGGTACAGGTAATACAATTGTGAGATGAAAAAAATAAATATATTTAAATAAATATCAGATCAAAATAAAAAAGTTGTGCTTTTTTTTGTAGTCTTAAGCCTGTTTGTCTTGTAAAACTTTTGTATTTGACAGAGATAAGAAGTCTTTTGTTTCTAATAGTAAATGTGTGTGTGCGTAAAGAAAAAGATGAGATTGGTAGACGCAGTATATACTTGTAAACAAAATTGTGTATTGTAAAGTATTTATAAATACTAGTACACCTTGCAAACGAAAACAAAAAAGAGACAATTGTAGTGCGAAATGTAGGCTGAAAAGCCTGATACACTATACTGTCTATAAAGTAGAAAAAAAGGAAAAAGGAAAATGTATATGATTATTTGTATAAGTGTGTATATAAAGAAAAAAAAACTAGCTTTGCTAAGAAAAACAAACAACGACAATCACCGCAAGCCAAAAAACAACAACAACCACAAACTAGAAGAAACAAATAAATTAGCTGTACTGTAGCATTAACATTGACATGTATCAATCAATAATAGATTGGTGGGTGCATCATATTTTTAGTAGGTACAACTTGTATACAAATGATGAATATCAAGATATACGAAGCAAATACATATATCGTTTTATAATTGGTGAGGTTGTCGATATAAATAAAATAATCACATAACATCAAGCGTACACAAACTTTCAGAAAATAGTAGTATTGCAATGAATTTTCAACAACAAAAAAGAAGAAAGATACACTATGAGAAGTAAGAATGTTTACTTAAACAAAAGTTAAATTCACTAAAAATGACAAATAATCAAAAAATGATTGACTTATAAATATACATTGTCTAAGCCTTGTTCTACATAATATATGAAAGTTTATTAGCCTAAAAATATTTTTTAGCTTCCTTTAAACACACACCAGAATGATTATCATTTAGTCTCACTAACACTTTACATTTTTCTTTACTCAAAATTTTTTTTGGGCAATTTTATAATATTTATGCTTTACATGCAAATAAAAAGCAAAGAAAACAGATAAGAAAGTTTCACTAATAAATATAGACATACACACAAATACGTACAAAACATCATATTATATACATGCAATTATATGTCTATAAGTTTTCACGTAAAGAAGCAAATAAACAAACAAACAAACGTATATGTATGTGTATGTGTATACGTATATGATATAAGCAAACGGCCAACTAATAAAGTCAGCAAATGAGTGTTAGTAGGAAAAGAAATTCATGCATGCACAAGAACAAATGTCTATCAAGCAAAAAAATTAATAATGTGTGTAATCTATGACAGAAGTTCCTGTGTCAAGTATACATACATGTATGCATTATATATTATTTACATAAATATGTTTTCATGTATGGCGTTAATCAGTACATTTTGGAAAGTGGAAAAAAACGATCAAAGAGAAGCGGCTACATCCTCTGCATAGATGTTGATAATTAGTTTCTCATGTGTATGTTGATAAGATGTGTGATATGTCAAAGGAAAAAATATAATTATAATTTAACAATTTATTGGTGTTCAAGAATTGTAGAAAGAAGATGTATATTTTGAAATTAAAAAATACAAAGAAAGAAAATAAAATAAATCATAAAGAAAAAAATAAAAAATAAACGAAGATGAACTTGACTAAAATGCAAAAAAAATAAAAAGAAGTCAAATTTGCAGGAGAAAGTAGAGTATATAAATATACAGACACACATGTGCATGAAAATGTGTATAGAAATGGAGAAAAAAAAAGAAATTTAACACTATAAAAAAAGGTGAGTGATATAAAGTATTAGTGTTTATTTTATTTTAGTTTTTTTTCACTTTATTACTGTGTTACTCATACATGCCTTTCATTGCTGCCATGACATCTTCAAACTTTGCTTGTAGCCCTGCATTTTCATTGTCATTGTTGATGCTATTACTACGAGTTACCTCACTCACATCATGAATACTATGACTGCTCCCACTTCTCTTTTTCTTTTTGTTGTTGTTGTTGTTGTTGTTGTTGTTATTGTTATCATATGAAACCTACGTTGAGGTAAGCGTCAGAGAGAGTTTATTGAGTAACGCACTCACGGCGGCAATAGTTAGTTCACGTGTATCATGTGCAGCTCCACTTCCACCATTCACCACAATTAACACGGAATGCCCACTAGGCTGTAATGAGGTGGTACTGATGATACTATTACGTTTACTTTGCCGTGGTAGACTACTTTTTATATTATTATTATTGTTGGTGTTTGTGTTTGTCTGCTATACGCCTTTATCAAATGGCGAGGCCGTGCTCATGCGTCTCGCATCGGAGGTAGATGGGGTGGTACAGCTTAACGAGGATTGCGTCAATACTCGTTACAAATAACGAAACAGAGCTCAGTATCCTGCGTCTGAGTTGTTTGCATCATCGCTGACGATAAAGTAATCAGACACATAATGGCACGCTTCCTTGTTGACGAGCGGTGGTAATGGTGCACTACTCATACTTGAACGTCTACTTCCATTATTTGGAGCATTACCATTACCATTACCATTGATACTGTTGTTATTATTCTAATAGATATCATCAACATTATCAATGCTGTTATTTATATCCGATATCTCTGTTATGGAAGGTGAAAGCTGCGGTGCAACACACATCTCTTATCAATTAATGTTAGCAGGATGACCCTCATTACCTTGTCTCACATTCGTTTATTTTTTACTAACCTTATCATTAACTTATTTTTTGCTATTTTCAGTCATTACTATTTTCTTTACATTATTCATGATCCTTTTATATTATTTACCGCTTTTATTATCATCATGATCATTAATACGATCAGTTTTGTTGTTACCTTTCTCATTATCAACAGTATTAATAAATTTAAGAACATGCCCATTAATCGATGTCAGTTGTGTTGGCTTTGTAATTTTGTTCACAGTAAAGTGGCCTTGTTCATGCGACAATCTGGAGTTCATCGTAGTGTTAGTTTTTGTATTTGTAGCGTTGTTGACCGTGTTATTATTATTATTGGCAACAATTCCTTTTAGATATAGTTGTAGTGCGGTACTGGTAAATTAGCCACACGGCAGACGTTTATCTACCGCCTTGAACATTACCACATGTTGTGCCTGACAGGATTGCAAGGTATGAATATTATACCCGTTTAGTACCCCACTGGCAATTCAAACAGGGAAGATGGTGTTTGCCACTCGTGCCGGAAAGGCGTCATCCCAGACAATTACCGTTTTTCTACTAATGAGGCCACGCAATGTGTTATTTAGTTGAGATGTACGAAGTGCTGCATGAATCGCATCTCATTCATCTTTAAGCACTTACTGCAATAAATTCTTTTCATCTACTTTACTTTTATCCTTTGTCATTGTGGCTAATTTATTTTATTACTATGACAACTACTTACCACTTGATTTACACTGTGAGTTTGTCTTTTACTATTTCTATTTCTTCTTTTTCTTCTTCTTCTTCTACTTCTTCTTATCACCACTACTCTTGTTTCGCTTTTTCTAAATCAAATCAGAGTTTGCAGGCAATGACTTTGCAGATAATGAATTTTTGCGTTTGACATTGGACTTATCATCATGATGTGTGTTTTCAGTTTTACTATTAATACTACTATTATTACTCTTAACTACGTAGGAGGTGAGTATGGGTAATGATTGTGTCTGTTCATGCAATAACTCATTTCACTCATTCATAAGTTTTGGGTTGGCATCAAGGACTAATTACAGGGACGTATTAGTCGAGTACAGCGCCAATGGCAAACGAACAAGTTCATTATTTGTCAAACGAACATGACGTAGACATGGTGCAGCGAGAACCGATTTGACATTTTGCAGTAATGTGTCATTCAAGTAATTATTATTATAATCATCATTGACATTAGCATCATTATTCTCATTGTTATTCTTGTTTTGTATTTGAGACTACATGACTGGTTTCTTTACTATCACCCCTACTTATCGTATTGCGTTGTTGTGCAAGTTGAGACGTTACAAAAAGCGTGCTTAACACAGCTACGGTGGTATCATCTTAATGTTATTACAGGATAAGTCTAATCGTAAAAGATGTGGTGTGTGAAGCAGACTAATCGGGAACTGAGTGAGACAGTTATGAGTAATCGCCACATCTTTCAATTGCGTAAAAATGTTAAAGTTAAGTGTACCAACCGATGAAAGTGCATTACCTTGACAAACCAATCGCTACAGGGTGGCTTTGGACTCGTTCAATGAAACTGGCAATTACTTCATTCTCACCTGCACATACTTCACACACTTGGTATCACTTGACACATTAGCCTTGTCATTGACTTATACCATTTTATTTTCTTGCACACTTACTTTATTTGTATTAATATCTATAGTAGAAGTTGTAGTTTCAGTTTTTGTCTCATTATTTGTCATTGGTGTGTTCGTTTACAAGCTTTGTGCGTAGACGTGTGATGCTAATTGCTTCTTCTCCTCTTCATACGGTAAACCCATTTACTGTGGAGAGAGGGCAAGATCATACTCACGTGTAGGAAAGGTAAACTGTGTGTTAATTATATTTTTACTAATAACATTACTGACAGACGGTTCTTGATTAGATTCGTTATTGTTGTCTTCTACCTTGTTGGTGTCAAGAGTCTATATATATTTTAAATTCTTTTGATTCTACAAACTTTACTCATTAAGAAAGTCCATAAAGTCGTTTAGTTTGGATTTTTTCGACTTGCGCTGAATTTTTTTCATCGCACGAACACCGTGAAAGCTGTTTTGTACATGAGACCCACGATGCACCGCATCTAGTGCCTTATCGTAGAGCTACGACACCGACGGACGGTTAGACCCGGCCACCTGAATGGAACGGAGCAGTGAACCAAACGACCGCAACGACGCCGCTAAATCAATGTCTTGCACATTGGTGAAAAACGGGTGCGCAGCCGCTTCGCTAAGCAGCATTCGTTTATGTAAATCTTTGCAAAACATTCGTTGTAATAAATCACGAAAATCTGCATCAACAGGCACTTCTCTCCATGTAATTTTGGTACTGTTCACATCTCCATTGGTGTTAGTAGTAAATGATGATGATGATGGTGGTGGTGATACAGCAGTGTTGTCTGTTGTAATCGGACTAACACTCTTCACAGAATACTTTACCGTTAATGGGATGGCAATTTCTTCGCAATTAGATAACTGTTTCTGTCAGGTAGAAACACTGTCAATCTTGAAAGGTAACTCACCAAAGGCACTCTCGTACAGTGTCATCGCAAATGCCCAGCTGTCTACCACATCCCCAGCGACATTTTACCCACAAACCTGCTACGGAGACGAGTAGGCGAGTGTGCCCTACGTCGCGGCAGACATAATTCGACTCGTACACGCACCAAAGTCGGCCAACTTGGCCACATTATGGCTATCCACGAGGCAGTTTGCCGGTTTGACATCACGATGGTACAAAAACTACGAATGGAGGTGTAATAATCCTTTTAGTATGTCACACCCATAGCGTCGGACTTTCTCAATGGGCAGTGGCGGTTGGCCTCAGACGTGAATCGGTCCATTTTCGCAGTACTACATGATGACATACACCTTATTGGCATCGGCGTCATCGATGACCTCTTTCAGTTACACCACATTAGGGTGATTAATAAGCTTCATTACGGCAATTTAGCGAAGCAGGTCATCGTTGTTAATGCCAGCAGCAAGGCTGTTATGACGTGATCGAAATCGAAGTGGATTTAAATCCGTCGTGATGCTCATGTGATGATGCTAAGTCGTTTATTAATTATTTTCCTATTCGTTTTATTTATACTACTTTTTCTTTTCTTACTACTTTTATTATTATTTTTTCTGCTTTTCATTATTATTACTATTACCACCACTTTATAAATATGGAGAAGGAGCAGAGGTAGGCCATGGCTGTTGCTGTTGTTGTTAAGAATAACAACTATTGTTGTTGTGAAGAGATGAAAACTGAGTCATGTTAAATGCATGACTTCGTTGTCGTTTCAAAATTTTCAGCGCAAATAGCTCATGTGTGACAATGTGCTGAACCAGCTTCACCTTAGCAAAGGAACCTTTACCGAGTTATCGGACCACCACATAATCGTTAATAATCTTGTTTCCATCATTGTCGCGTTTCTTGCACAGGTAATTGGTTTCATGAATCGAGTCCGACCGCTGCCTACGTTGAAATCGCTTCACTGGATCGTCGTGTTAGACTTCGCTAAATCGAGTAGTGTAGCAATTCTAGCAGACAATGTAATCACACTTTTCACACCGGTAGACTACCTCGGCATCATCGATGATTCGCTCACACACCGCACAGGGGCTGTAAAAAAAGCTACTATTCGCCACCTCACTACTCGTTCCTCAATTATTGGTGTTGGTGTTTGTGGTTAATGAAGTAGCACTGCTGCTAATACAGGTACGACTATTCATACAGTGTATTTATTGTATAGGCACCATGGCATGTGCGCCATTGTCGGCAAAGTAGCACTTCTCACACATGTATGTTTATTACTACTCCTCTTCATCATATTCTTCGTGATTTTCAATTTGCAATTAATTTATTTTATTATTTATTTCTTTTCCGTCTGCTTTGTTATTTTTTTTTCTTTCTCCTGATGTGGATTTGTTGGTCTGTTTATTATTATTATTGTTATCATTATTCGTTTCATTATTGGCAGGTTGAATGGGTGAATTGTGTTTGGCAGACACGTATGCCACATTGCTATCCCCACACACTCGACAGACCTGTGTACTCCCGTAGAATGTCACGAGTCCTTGACTTCTACTGGAGCTATTTCGATGCCTTTGTGCTTTCTACTGAAATGGATTGTTAGGCCTACCTCTATGCGCGTGAGCATGACCTACACTATCTTTTTCGTTGTTTTTGTTATTGCTGTCTTGTTGTCTCTTATTCTGCTTATTACATGTGGGACTAGTACTTTACTCTTCCTTCTTCTCATCATCATTATCATCATCATCACTATTATTATTGTGAATTTCACCAAAGGTAAATTTATCTTTGTTCTTACTTGATCGCTTCGTGTGACTTGAAATACCACTTTCTTTATTTGTGTCAAGCTTGCCTTTATATACTTATTTTGTCTACATGCTTTATTTCTTGTCTTTATCGTTGTGCAGTGAGGACTGCTACTATTACTACTACTACTACTAAAAATACTGATATTATTATTATTTTTTGTCTTTCTGATCACTGCCTTGACTCTTTACACTTTCATTACTCATTACCTACTCGTAATCCTCAAAGCCGTCCGAGTAGTAGTTGCTGTCTTGCGGGGTGTCACACTTGATAAACGCATCCATGACATTGTTCTGCAAATCCTCTGCGACATCGGTCAAGACCGATTCATTGGACTCATTATGGCTATTTAGTGATCGACTTCAGCCATCGCTCTGCAGACTGTTGAGCTGAGGTTGTAACATCAACAGCGAGGACAACGAGCCCTGCTATGGGTGTAATGTCTTTGTTTTATTGTGAGAGGTAACGGTTTATTTCTTCACATTCACCGCATTATTACTCTTAACGTTATTATTATTTTTATTTTTATTATTTATACTAGTAGTAGTAGTAGTAGTAGTAGTAGTAGTAACAATTTTATGATCTTTATTAATATTGCTCTCACCGTCATCTCCATTAAGACTAAGTCCAACGTTGATAAAGTCATTACTGTTAAGCACGGCAGTCTACCGCTGCTTCTTAAACGCGTTGGTGCTTTCGTTAAGGATGTTGCTACTCAGACTATTATCATTACTGTTCACTACACTATTACTATTGCTCCTGCTACTGGTGCCGGTGCCGCTGATCACACTACTGTTATGCAAATGATACGTACCATTACCACCACCACTTTTTATGTTTTAATCCTTGTCTTTTTTATGTGGTACGCTCTACGTGCTTAACGAAATGACGGGTAAATGACATTCACTGTGCCGAGTTTCTGATGGTGAGGCATTACTACATCGCATTCGTTCCGTGATACTACTCATCGTATTGGTGGTATTGTTATTGATGTTGCTGGTTGAGGTGTTGATGTAGGTGCGAAAGCTGCTACGGGTTTGTAAAATAGGCAGAGGAGGCGGTTTCAAATCTCGTGGGGACAACTCATTGCTGGTGCTGACGGATGGGGTAGTAGCCACCCCACTAAGACTGTAGTTGGTGATGTTGCTAATATGGCTACTCTTCTTCTGTTACTCACTATTCTTACTCTTTGGCGTAATTGCAGGAGGAAGTGTAATGGTTTTGCTGGTACTGCCACATTGTGGTTTGAGTGACTTGAGAAGTCGATTTTGTGATAATTTGGAAGTGTGCACCTCATTACACTCGTGTAGCGACGACGACGAAAGTAGCTCACTTTGTGATTTCTTCTCTTTCATGGTAGTGGTCTATTCAGGCTATTTAGGAATAACGTTCTATGGTTCACCAAACAGGTGTGAGTTGCTCTTACTGCTAACACGTGAGCCTCGTCGCATCTCATGTGCCTTACGTTGCACTAATATGGACGGTGAGGTAGATGAAAAGATGTGATGTCTGTTTTCCTACTAGGTGAGTTAATGGGCAACATCCTCTGTTAATGAGTTTGCCTTGCTCGAATTACCTTGTTGATTATTATTATTATTATTATTATTATTATTATTATTATTATTATTGCTGATAGAATTATTTTTGTTGTGGACATTATTGCCTTCAGAAAAATTTGACTTGTTGACGTTTGAGGTAGAGTTTTGTTAATAAATCCGACGTAGTACGTTGATATCTCGCTTTTCCATACTGTTCATCGTTTTAATAGATTGAAACGCAGAGTTGGTTTGACTTCTCGATTCGTATGACTTGCGTAACACATTGCCATGTCATTCATTCTATGGTTGATTTTGCCGTTTCGTGTTGTGTTTATTGATTGCATTGGCCTTCTACAGATTAACTCGTCGAAGATGATTTTGTGATGCGTCTTGTGTGTGGTGTTGTGGTGGGTTAGACTACGATGATGGCACTGGCTTCTACAACACTGCACCGGACATGTTAATCGAAGAGGATACTAACGACTTTTCTTATGTATTCCCAGTATTATTGCTTTTTCTCGTATTATTACTAATTGGTAAGCAATTATTGTTATAATGACTATTGTTGAGAATACTACTGCTATGATTGACTGTGTTTGACGCGATGGATGAGTTGTTATTATATTTGTTTGCAATACACACGGTGCTGTTACTTCGGCTGTTTGATGACCGTACTTTGATGCATCTACCGCTGGTGCTTCTGCTATTTCTGCGTTCACTAGGAAATGATTGACCTGATCCCATCTATGATTTGTTTTTTTTTCCGTTCAATTTGTTTTGACACACTTTACTCTACAATATTGTTAGTTTATCTCTATTCAACGTTTTAACTAAAAAACAAAAGGACAGAAACAAACAAAAAACAACAATGCTAAAACAAAATTACCTTTAACAAAAAACAAATTTACTTTGAAGAAATGTACTTTGCTACACTGTAAAAAGTGTTTACAATTGTATAATCAGAATTAAGATCAAGAAAAATACAATTTATCAAAAAAAATATGTGTGTATATAGAAAGTTGGTGAAATACAGAACAACAACATTTGCAACAATAGTATTAACAAATGTACATTCCTTCCAATGCAATGATGTTATATTTAATGTATTTAAAAAATCATGTGTAAACATAAATTTACAGTAAAAGTAAAATACAAGTTAGTTGTATTTTTCGCTTACAGAAATATTGTCGATAATTTAATTAATACATTCGTTATTTGCATCACTCGGCTTAAGCAACTTACGTATTTTCTTCTACGGTCATCAGTGTGGAATGGACATTTGCACCTGTGTACCGTTTTGCAGCTGAAGAGGCTCGATTTGTCGAGTGACACTATCAATATATCGCAGACGAATTAAACCTAGACCGAAGTTATCACACACTGCAGCCACTTCACCTACTTTCTACAAATCACTGTGGCCTGCAAGACGCGTGTACAAGGCATCTCCGATTTGAGCACAGCCTGTACTAGTGTTATTCATATCAAAGATTGATTCTTGATTTATGTTTTTATGTAATTCTTATTTTGCCTATTGTTATTTGTTTGTCATAAATTGAATAGGCACTATACGCTTTCGAGTGACCAGCATCACATGTGTGCGATGAGTAAGTTACTGACCGACGTAGCAACCTTTGTGAAAGCTAACACCCTTGAGAAAATCGGTGTTGGCTTCGAACGGTAGTGACTTGTTCTACTTGAACACACGTGGACCTTCACCAATGCCATTACGTAGCAGCAACCTTTCATATTATTTTTCATTTGTTGACATGCTTACCTCTTTATCTTTTGCACACATGTATTCACGTTGTTTTGTATTTGACATTGCTGAAGTAGGCACAATGACTTTACGCAGCGTTGGCACAACACATTAAGTTGAACTTTTACCATCACTGCTATCATTAGTATTGCTTTTGTCTTTACACGTTTTATCATTGCCTACATGCAATGCAAAAGATCGTGGATCATCAAACCATTATGCTTGCGGTAAAGACAATATAACTGATGGATTGTGATTTGGGCCATTACTTTTATCCATATCGAATGCGTTGCCGTGATTTAAATATACTGCAAAGATATTGTGTGTATCTGTGATGTTGTCAATCGTTATTTTCTTTCGCATCTTCATTTCTGTCAGGTAATCTAACAACTTATTTATATATTATACATGAACATCAATATACACCGAACTGTTTTAATTCGTAGCATTACTTTTTTCATCTGCAAGTTTGTTTACATAATAGTTGTCGTAGAGCGATTGATACAAATAGGCATCACAGAACACACGCCCTGTGTAAAACAGAAAGCAGCCTCATATGCTTCCACCAGGACGGAGAAGCCGTAGATCATTTGTGAATAGGCCTTGCAAAAAATCATGACCTTCATTGCCAGCTAATCGCAATAATGCTCGTGATGACAAGGGACAGCAAAAGGACTGCCGTCACAACATCGTAAAGTGAAACATGATATAAAATATAAAAGAATAAAATGCTTTGAACTACTTATTTCGTTTACATAGCAATAGAAAAAAGCATTAGCACACAAAAGAGAGTAATAGTACAAATAGTTAAGTAACAAAAAGCACATATAAATCACACATATAAACGATTAACATTAAAATTATTTTTTTCAGGATTGTTACGTAATTTAAACTTGTTTACTTACATCTTTTTTTCCAAAAAATTTAGTTTTTACAAATCACACGATAAAAGTTTATTAATTATGCTCATCTATAATACCCTTCTTCGAACGTTAACCTGCGTTGTATTCACTGGTGTTAAGCCACACATTACGCTTTCAATCTCAGGCTATGTAATGCCATAATATGACATTAGTGCTACTTCGTCTATTTAACAGTCATCTTTTACTGTTGCTTCTGACGATTACAGTAAATGTTTTCGTGTATTGAAAAGTCTGTGCTCTTTTGCATGTGGATTAGTACCAAATACGATCTTACGTATCTTGTTAGCTAATTACAACGTATAGTAACATTCTTTTTCACAATTTTAACAATTATAACGGTTCGTTTGACTTTTTTGCAAATTAGGTATACATTGACTAACGATAATAGCACGTTGCGTTTGTGGTCCAGCAGGTAGTGATTGAAGAATTCGATCTAAGTTATGTGTTCGAGAGAGCGCTACAAACACTGTTCGGGCCACAGGCTGTGTGCTTAGCTTTTGACGCTGACCCAGTAAAGCCATATTTACGTTATTGTTAACAATACGATGCAACGCAGTTGACAAGTGTGTAAATGAGATGACAAACTTGTGATCAATAACTGCTGCGTCAATGTTGTTTTCTTTACAACGCGCATGAATAGCTGTAGCATCATGCAAATTGTGAAAGCAAAGTACTACAAAGTTATGCAGCTGCGTCATAGGCTGAGAAAATTGTTACATTTGCTAATGATACAACAAATTGTACAAGGCAAAAAGACACGAAAATAATTTGGCAAGTTATCTTACAAAACTAATTATAATTAACTTGAATGTCAGAAAAGTGGAAAAAAAAAGAAGATCGATAAGGTAAATACATGAAGACAAACGCTGTATATATAATAGCAATAATTACAATTTTTTTCTTCATATTTTAACATTTACTTTTTACATTGTTTATGCTATCATTCTTTACTATTTTCCTGAATAATACAACTTAAACTTTTTGCAAAAATATATATATAAATATTTTATGGTGAATAGGAAACATAAAACATTTGCATCTATTGTCTACTCGACAAATTTTTTATTTGACTTTTTCATCCAAGTATACTGTAAAAAGAAGTGTAAAATAAAATGCAATGATACGTTAATAAATATTCATGTTAGAGTTTGAATTTTTACCATTTACTTTCTAGGTAATATTGTTATATACGACTAAATGATTTACTTCAAAAGCTAACCTTTTTTTATTTCTTCCATTTCAAGATAATATTACCATAGCATAAAGAACTAAAACGTATTGTGTATATAACTGTTTTAGACTAATCAAATATAAAAAAATATGTAACAACGCAAATGTTAATGCATAATGTGATGAAGTTAATAGAATATCGAATGCATTTGAAAACGAAAGAAAATCCTTTTGTCATGCAAAACACAATCACTAACCTCATCAAACACAGTATTGCATGTGAAGAGCAACACTGATACTTGCTTGTTGTACATTTGATACTTTTCAGCATATATAAGAGTACATGTGTATTTATATTAACATTAAATTGCTCACTTAAATATGTGCACTACATTCTTAGATTGCAATGTAATGTTGCTAATAGTAAACACAGCTAATGACTGATATAATGAAAGAGAAGAGAAATGAAGTTAATTATGATAGTAAGATATTGTAAAGTTGTAAATCAAGTTATCCAGTTAAACGTTGTAATTGATTGTAATAATATTTTCTTTCTGACATTACTGGTATATATAATTGTGTTGTGATGGTAAAACAAACAAGCAAACGAAAAGAATGCAACCAAACAAAGTATTTTGCCTTATTAGATCTTTTTTATATTTCATTAAATAATGAAAGAACAGTAATATGTTGGGGTAAAAAAATTTTTATCACAAAATTATTTTTATACTTTTTCGTTTTGACCCTTTTATTTTTAGCCTTATTACTGTGCGTTAAGAATGACATTGAACTTTCTTGCGTCTGGTTTGGTTCCTTCGAACGGGCGTACATACACCAGTTCTACATGGTGCTATCCTGCCTTCTTTGGTGTAACATCAATGAAAAAATCACCACCGCCACCGATAAGTCCAGGCGCAGCTGGTTTGTAGGTGGTGTTAAACTTTAGGTTATCATCACTGAGGTCTTGCATCTTCTCAAAGCCAACACGTGTCCAGGTAAAGCCCGTAGTTGGGTTTCCGGTCAAGTGAATTGTGGCAACTTTACCGACAGGTATGTCAATCTTCTTGCCGTTGTCAGCGGTAGTAAGTTCACAATGTGGCATTATATAATTTTTTTATAATAAGAAAAACTGTATATTTACAAAAGAAAAACAACTTGTTTGCTTGAATAAATGCGTATAAGGTACACTATTTCGATTGCACAACGATGAAAATGTTACTTCGTTTATCTATTTGTTTGTAATTGATATAGCTGTAAATTTTTTTTAAAAAACAGATTAAGCTAATAGTAACAGAATACATATAAAACATAAAAACAACGTAAAGAAAAAAGATATAAATAAAGTACAAAAACTTACATAATGCAAAACTATCAGCAAATTTATTGTGAACTTGATATATTATCATATATAATTTTAAATAAATAAATAAAATTGTAAACAAAAAAGGATATAAATTAGCAAAATAAACACAGTGGTGCATAAATATAGTAAGTTATCGCTTTGTAATAATATAACTTTTTTCTTTACGATTAACAGTTTGCACGAGGGTATAAAATTTGAAACATGTAACAAATGCTGATAATGACAATATTGACCTTACATAAATTTATGTATATAAGTAAAATTTTCACGTATTTTGTTCATGAAAGTAAAAGCTAGACAAAACAATCAATAATTACATAGATACATATATATACTGTAGTTATAAGTAAAATATTTGTCTGTTGCAATGTGATAAAATATAGAGAAATGAAGATCTTTAATAAAAATTAATACTTTTTTGTTAAACATTAGAGTAAAGCTTTTGAAATAGTGACAATAAATTATCGAGACACGATTTGTACGCTTGTAACACAAATAAAAAAAGGATTGAGTTAGTATGAATAAAGCATTTGCTCTTTTCCCAGTTGCTATATAAAGCAACAATGACAAACAAATGCAATAAGTGTATGCAATAATATATATAAATATATATATACATTATTGTGGTAATTAACGCAAAAACAAAAACATTTGTAGAGGTAAAAAATATTTTTGTATGAATATTTCGGTGCATGTACATATACGCATATATGCATATGTCGAAGATTGTTATCTATATATATTTTCTTAAACAAACAACAATTGACGCAAAATTATGTATGCAAAAGACGCAAAAAAAAAAAAAGTCAGATATTAAAAAGTTTTGTAATAAATTAAATTAAATAATCTCTGACAATTATTAACTTGACGTGCGAATTTTAACAAAGAAATTATTTATAAGTTGTTATTGCCTTTGTTTACAGTGTACTTGAAGTAAAATTGTAAAAGTATAAAAAAAAAGATATTGTATAGTGTGTATTGTACAAATTTTGTTTTCCTCTCCCATTACAACGTTATTATGCTTACTTGCTTACTACATAGTAGGTAATGGTCTTTGCCGCAGTTGTCTTTTCCCATGGTCGCTTGTACTCGAATTTCACTGTATATTGCTTGCCAGCCACAAAATGCGATGTTGGCTTGAGGCGGAAGATGACTTTACTGGGTACACCGACCATTCCATGCGGATTCGCGGCAGGAGCAGTTTTACTTGTGATGGCAAACACATTCTCACCACCGAGCTCTTGTGATGGGTCAACGTACGTCCATGAATAGCCAGTCGACGGATTTGTGACCAAGCTGACAAAGAACACGTCTTTTTCGTTCTTGAGTGTAATAGTTTTGTTAGAGTCTTTCTCAGTTAATGGGCCTTTAATTTCGTACTTTTTATCTTCCTTACCAGTCATTTTTTATTTAAATTCTTAAAATAAAAGTGTAGTATTGATGACAAATATTGTAGGATTGCTTAGAATGTTAGACACTTTCGCAAAAGCTAAATTGTTACACATAAAAATCAATAGCAAAAAAAAGAGCAAATTACAACAGTATTAACAGAATCAACACTATCCATTAATTCTCAAAACACGACAATTACTTTCACAAAAGTTAAAAATTAACGTTTGTATAAATAATTAAAAAAAAAAAGATTGACGTAACTGTTCGTCAATCGTAAACGCAAAACAATGATCAACAATATGCTACTAATGACAAATAAAAACATAGAGTAATATCACAACAATAAGTTCACAAAAAAAAAACCCCAACAAACTTAAACAATGCAGTAAAAGCGTTATTACGTGTTGTATGAATGTGTATATACTAATGCGATGTAAAAACAAATTTGAACAAAGAAGGTAAAATGGGCAACAAAAGCTATGCAAATAAATAATTAGCGTGACAATATTGTATGTATAGACGTTTTATATTCAAATTTAAATGTATAGACGAAATATACAAAAGTGTTTTGATTGTGGTGTGAAGTGTAACACGCAAAATAAACAAATATGTAAACATATAAGTATTAGTTGTATTATAAAATTTGCATATGTTAATTGAGGCAAACCAAATATTTTACAATAGTAATTTAAAGGATAAAGAGACAAAAGAGCAAAATATATTTAGTAAAGTTGTTAAATATAAATTAATAACTATACACATATCAAATGTATCAGAAAACAACAACAACTTAGTTAACTATATTATTTTTTTTTATATAAAAAGAAAACAATGATATGTATTTACCAACCACAGTTTGTAAAGTTTGACCCAATCAGCTCTAACGTGCGACGTGTTAGTGGTAAATAGGCACCATTACACTTTGCATCTGGACGTGGCTCGATTGCAAGCTGATCAATAACTGCCCTATTTTTAACAAGTATGTAAATACGCGATGATGGGATCGCAGAAAGATCATTACAATCTCAGTCACTGTTATCATTCAAGTGTAACATGTAATTTTATTTGATTAGTACAAACTTACGGTATTTGAATGTGGTAGTCATGTGTGTGTCCGTATTTTCCTTTGTTTTATTATTATTAGTGATAGAAGTAGTTTTATTGTGTATGTTTGATGTTTTATCATCATGTGTACCAGATTTACTTTCACCACTATGACTTTCACTGTCCGACATGATATGATCATCAATACGAATGAAAAGAGGAATAGCATATGATGGAAGTAGTGGTATTGGTTTCATTACACTGTCAACATCTAATAAACTTTGCCCATTGAGACACTTGTAGAACTCATTTTGCAAGAATAATCGCTCGTCATTAAGTGTTACAGGTTGCAAATCCGTTTCATGTAGCATCATGTCAGCATTATTATCATTCCTATTCATACTATTTCCATTATTGTTTTGGTTTTTATTGACATTTTTCTTTGTATAATGACAGTGCTGTAGTTTAAACAATGCCATGCCTGCTCGTCCTTCACACAATGGCACCGTAACACCATACACAATGGCCTCTTCTACCTTGACACGAGTTCCAGTGATGGTGTGCAGGGCATTGCTCACCTACACCGTACTCACGTTTTCACCTTTTCAGCGAAAGGTGTCACCTACTCGGTCAACAAAGGTGCAAAAGCCAAACTTGTCAAACATCACCAAGTCACCGGAGCGGAAAAATGTGGTGTGCGCAAATGGCCAGAGTACATGGGTAATGATTTTCTGCGATCCATGAACGTCTACGCCGTTGATGCTGTGGTAGCCGTCAAAGCGGCGAAGTGCAAACAAGTCAAAACCACTAACAATTTACCCTAAAATCTATCCTACCTCATTCACATGTACACGTCGACTGTAGTGCGAGTGAGCATCGCGTCAGATATCTTGACTTGCATCATCGTACTTCACCACACGAAACGGAAACGCAGGAAAGTAATGCATGCCCAAGATATAGTTTATCGGACCAGGTAGACGGGCAATGTGGCCAATCACTCCTGGAATGTTGTACAAATTAAACAAGAACACATTTCCTTCCGTAGAGCTGTAAAACTACACGGGCTGTGCAATGTGTAACAATTCCATCACATCATGTCAAATATCTTTGCGTAGACCATTACCAAATGCATATGGCACCAATCATTATACTTGTTATTTGCTCGTCTTTGTCGATGATAATGTCATGTTATTTGTATTATTCACACTTGCTTTTTTCTATGCACTCTGTAATGCATATCGCAGCACCTCACCAATGTACTGCACCACCGTTACATGATATTGCTGACAGTCTAATGTAAACTGAGAGGTACTAAATTTACTTCGCAGCAAAAGACGCGCGGTAGGGACACGTGTAACTAATTTCTACTTTCTGTTTTGTGCAGACGTAGAGCGGCAGTGTGTAAATGGATGCGTAATTGCATTTCAGCGTCGCTGTTTGACCTGCTAAGCATGCTGCTCCTCTAATGCATGCATCAAATGACCCAGACAAAACACACACCCCACCGTGTGGTACATGGGCAAACACACATACACGGTTAAACAGTCAAGTTCATGTTGTAATGCATGTCGTGCAATTTATTTTCTGTCATCACGCTGTCGACATGAAAACACATAATGTAAAAAATGTACAATAGTTACAAAAATTGCAACAAAACATTTTCAAACAGCGTGCAACGCGCAAATTATGCAATTGTGATGTGTGTCTTCATTCTCATGCACATTATCAGCTTTATTGTTTATTTTATCATTGTCAGTTTCACCAGTGTGATGATGATCATTGTCATGATTATCATTTACTTGTCCTACTACTTCTTCAAATGCAGTATAAACTGATGTTTCCTACTTGTGTTCATGCGTTAATGACACATTTCTCTCATTATTAGCACTATTGTAATATGTTTGTACATTTTGTCATTGCTATTTATTATTTGCATTATTATCCTTTTTATGATGTAATTCTGCACTATGACTGTTTGCTTTAGCTTAGTTTTAATATTTACGATATTGCGTTTGTCATACAATGGACGTCTTTTCACGAAAGTGTAACACCCGTGACAGGTAACACGTTGCGAAGAAGCGAAGGTGACTAAACTTCGCCGCCTTTGGTAAACCTCCCGTTGTACCGGAGGTGTAAATGTACAAGATTGGATGTGTGTAGTGGAACAAATTGAGTGCAGCGCGTAATTTTTTATAAAATTTCGTAACTTGTTTAGTCGTTAGTTTTATAGCCATAATGGGTGCATGTTCATCGGACTAGTCAAGATTATGGTTTATTAATCTTTTTGAGGTGTGTGTACATTATTTGCCATCGTCTTCACCGTTGCATTGTGTTTTACGTGTTGAGGTTGTTAGTCGTGTTGTACAATGCTGCTCAGTTGACTGATAGGTTTGTGTTAATGGGTTAGAAAAGCGTCGACGTAGTGGAGCAGTAGAATTTACAAATACACTGTCGGATACCATGACTGTATTATTGTTGTTATCACTGTAAACAGTGTTAGTTGTAAAGTTGTGTTGATCATAGTTGTTATTTATATTATTATTGTTGATGAAACTATTTGTGATAGTAATATCATCTTGACAAATATTACGAATATTATTGTGCTAATCTTTATTATCATCATTACTATCATAATCAACATCATTGATGCTGTTTGTCTCTGTCTTGTTTGTATCACTTTATAATTAATTTATACTTTGACTTATACTATTACTGTTACTTGTGTTATTAGTTCAATGAGCATTACATGACAGTGGATTGGTGCACTATCCGTCATGGACCAACTACAAAGATGTACACTGCTCCTGAGCCATTCACTGTGGTGGGTACGCAATAATGTGTGAAGTCAAGTAAGTGAAATGATGAACTTCATCTTACAATGAGGTTTGACTAAATGGTGTAGAGCATTGAGTAAAATGAGAGTATGAAGAGGACACATAACTGAAAAGATCTAGTGTATGCTCCTGGACTAACGAACGAACAACTTTATTTTGTATATTTGTAGAAAGAAGAGGATGATTTGTGAAGTTGTTAACAGACATTGTACTATTAATATTGTTATCATGTTGAGTAACACTATTAATAGATGCAATGTGTGTGTATTGCGCTTGATGAAAGGCATTGAGTTGCATTGCCATTTACTGTGTAAAGCTTGACGTAAATTTGCCATTCCACCGTCACAAGTAGATTCGCTTCACACACGTCGGTACATGAAGAATTCATTTCGTTTCTGTGTTCATTTTAATGTTCGTCTCTGTAGAGCGTTCTGTTGATGAGACAAACACAGGCTGATCATGACATACTGTCTGTTACTATTACTATGCTGCCGGTGAGTGCACTTCAGGAGTATTGTCTGTTACTGTGTCAAACAATAAACCAGCATAGGCTACGTCTAAAATAACCAGCTCGCTACTAACACACTAGAGTGCATGAAACATCATGGCATTGTTAGTCAAGTTGGTGTTGATGAGTGCCACACAACATGGGTGATAGACAAACTATGAACTGCTACTATTACTAGTTTATTTGTTATTTTTGTTTTTATTTGATTATTGTTTACTGTTACCTCGTGAATAACCAAAAGTACTGCTGTGTGAATAAAGTGCATCAAGAAAAGTGTGCATTACCCCAGCCTGAGCACAGGAAAGTCAAATAATGTTGTACTACACACAATTAGGCAGCATCATTGCCACACAGGACTAATCAACAAGATTGTATTTCTTTGATTTCACGTTTATCTTTTATTTACGTTCACGTATTTATTTCTTATTATCTTCGTTGCTGCGTTTGTGGCTGCTCATCGTATGTAGCTATACTAACTAAGTAGAATGTAACACTTCAACATCATGTACGTTATTATATGTCACACTTTACTGTGTGCGATGCAGTAGAAACAGCTCTCATCCAATGACTTGACTTAACACGTGATGTAAGTACAAACCATCGCGGTAGGAAAGAACAACAGGTTTATGCTATGCAATGGACTTGGCATAGGCAGGATCATTACGTGACAGTAAAAATAAAGCATTGCGTTCATAAATTTAATGTAGATATTACTATTCAGTTTTTGTCTTAACGTTTTAGTCCATATCAACTGTAATCTAGGTATTAACTCATACTTTATTTTTAGTTTTATTACCTTGACCGTGACCATTGTTACTACCTGAATGTACATCACCAAAAACACAGTTTGAGGTCTACTAAACGTTACGGTGTGTTTGCTGCGTTTTATATTTTGTATTTGCACATAACGCCTTCTCTTGTCGTGCAAATAGATTAATCAAACGAACATGTACACTCTCACGTTGAGTCAATTGCATAAGTTTAATCGTTTCGTGAAGTAACATCTAGAAGAATTCTATTTGCTATGATTGTGACATACTGATCTCCTCTTTGCAAAAAACATTATTGCTACTTCTACGTTTGTTTGCATCAGGTAAACGAGGCGTACGTCGAACCATCTCATGACAGTAAACAGAGCAATTTCGTAGGTTGTGTCGAATTTGCACCATGCCGAGAGAAACGCCAAAGCACAGGTAGGTAAATATGGTACGTACTCCATACTCAGTTTGCAATACCCAATCACACTTACCTTTCATTGACACGGTTGTCATTGAATTTATGTATGTATATACGAATAAGTACAAAAATTATATATATATTTCTATACAACGATGTAATATGATAAGAATGCCAAACTATATAATGTAGTGATATGTCTACGAAAAAATTGATTGCACACGTCCACACAAAAAGAAGTAATTTAACCTAGGAAAGTAAAATAATACAAAAAATAGTAAAGTGCTACATCAAGTTGCAACGAAAAATTATCATTGCTTTATTCAGATCTCATATACTGTTTGTTTATTCTGTAACAAATTACCGTTTGCAAAATCATTCGAAACATACATACTCATTTGCTTTACCACACATATTTTTCTCAAATCACATTTATTAATTGTATTCTATAATTACAAGCACTATACTTATTTATTTTTGTTTGTCTTATATGTAATGCACAAGTACAATTTAAATTTTTTTGATCGCTGTCAAACGTCTATAAACTAATACAAAACAGCAAACAATGTGAAAATAAACAAATTAACAAAAATATATAATTATCGCAATGTAACAAAGATGCAAACAATAATTACGTCTGTATGCAACAAGCATGGTGTATTTTTGTAACAAAACTGCTTTGTTTGACTTTTTGCTGTCACACCAAGTAGAATCTGATATAAACATTGTGTGTGTATAAATATATTTGTGTAAGGTAAACAAATATATTTTATACGCCATATAACGCAGACATACAAAACAAACTAATAAAGCAACAACAACAAAAAAATAAGGCATGTTAAAATGGAAAAAAAAAGATGTTATTATGCAGATTAGTATGGCTGAAAAACGTTAGGGTTATTACCCATTCCACCTCCCAGAATACTGCTTCCACTATTGCCTTCGTTCTCGTTCATGTTATTGTAGTTTATACCACCGCGACCCCTGCCCCGACCACGTCCAAACCCACCTCGTCCACCACGTCCTCCTCGCATAAAGTTTGTGTTATTTGTGTTCTGAGCACCAAGTGTATTGCCCACCATCATGCCCATCAACGCCGCAATAGCTTGATATGGATCGGGTGATACCATGTTCATTGCATTACTGCCAACACCACCTGATATACTTCCTCCTCTTCCACGGAAAGTCCCTCCCGCTGCTGTCAGTGCACCGCGACCGCCACGTGCTCGTTCAGGTTTGAAGTTTGACCGTTTACGTGTTACCTTTTTTTTTCCCCGTTTCATATGATACGATAGTCATATACATATTGACACATGCACACACACATGTATTGCACACGACAAAATCAAAACATAAAGATAACAACAACAACGACAAGAAAGTAGAGAAGGTGGAAAAAAAGAGAAAATTGTTAAAACGTTGATTGATTGCGAGTAAAATAAAAAAAAAACCAAGAGAAAGAAAGATGAAGTCAAAGAAAGTATAGGAAAGCAAATAGTGTAGTTAAGAAGTGTAAAGATAATTGACAGGCAATGCGATAAAGAAGAAGAAGAATGACAAAAGTAAAACTAAAATAGAAACAAAACTAGAAAAAAATAAACACACTCAAAGAAAAAAATAAAAGTGCAAAAAAATTCACACAACATAATATTAAGAAAAAAATAAAAGAAAAAAGCCGGATGAGTAAGTTATTTTTGAATTTTGAAAAATTTGTATATGACTATTTAAATTGTGAGAAAACTTCAAAACTATCTTGAGATAAAAATCTTTTTTTATATATACTTTTTTTGAAATTATTTTTTTGCTGTAAAATTTACTTTTTTTTGGAGCTTTATGTTTTCTTTGTAATGTTTGTGTAAGTGTGTACACTTTTTTTTCTATTTGTTATTTTTTTAAAAAGGCTACTATGACTATTTATAAGACGCACATGTGATAAATGATCTTTCTTGTTTCTTTTTTTTTTCTTTATCGCATGTGCGTGTCATTTTACTTTACGTACACCTTTTTGTTTTACACTAACTTTCTTCTACTTCTTGCAACTTCTCTCTTTCTCAATTTTTTTTTGTAAAAATTGTTTGTGCTATTGATGACAAAGGATGTGAGTGAAATTGAAACGCGTTATTGACTAAGATCAATTACTGTTAACAATAAAACACAAACAACATCCTTTTTTTTATTTCATCAATAATGCCACTACCTACTGCAAATACAACAATGGTACAGCAACTGAACAAGTGTAGTAAAGTACAAGACGATAAGGAGACAATGCTACTCACTTATTTCCTGACTACATCTTGTCAGAGTAAAAATACCTATTGTTGCTGCAATTACATTTTGTTGTTTATTGTTGTTGTTTGCTGCAGAATTCTCTTTCACTGTACTTTTTGTATTATGTATTTTGCAGTAATACATTTGCAAACGGTTATTCCTATGAAATTAACATGTTTGCAAGCGTACCTAGCCACAATACAAAAAAACAAGGCAGATAAATTGCAGCAGCAGTAACAAACAACAGCAGTGACCAATACAACACAAGAGATTTGTAGAGAGTGGAGGTACACACACACACATATAGAAAAGAAAATAAATAGAATATAACATTTGCATTTTGATAAGAAAAAAAAGCAACAACATCGATTGATGTGGAACTCACTCAACATACAATTATGGTATGACCTTTGTAATCGGCATTGTTTTTGGTGTCAATAGCCTGCCCCATTGCCGAGTAGGAGGCAAACTAAATGTACGCCGTACCTTTCAGTTCGTGTGTGACACGATCACGTAACAAGGTACAGTTCAAGATCTGACCACAATCTGCGAAAAACGACGCCAGTTCCTATGAGGTAGTGCTTACCCCACCATTCTCACCTTTAGGCAAGTTACCTACGAATATAGATCGTCCATCAGAGTCCTTTGAGAAGTGGTGTGGTGGTGGGTTTGCACTACCACTCTGAGATGCACCGAGTGAGCCAACTTCACTTGAGGCAACTCCTGTAACGGTAGAGGATGACAATGGCTGAAATGGAGCTAGCTGTGGTTGCTGTAGTTGAGCTTGTGGAAGTGCAACATTCACTGATCCACTGTTCACTCCAAATCCTCCACCTTGTACAGGCTGCGATGGTGGCTGAGAAGTGGCTGCAGAAAAACCAAACATCGATGCTGGAGCAGCAGCAGACGCATTTGGTTGTTGTTGCTGCTGCTGTTGCTGTTGTTGTTGTTGGCGCAGCTCTGCATCTTGAACGAGTTCAGCCTCAATACGGGCGATTTCTTTGGCAAGATCGTCGTCCATTATGTTCTTTTTGTTTGCAAGTAAATTTGTAATTGTAATAAAACTCAGTTTATTGACTAATAATATCTGTCAACTATATATATAAGACAAAGGTATGTAACAATTGTGTAGTGGAATAAATGTATAATATAAATACAGCATGTCCTTTTCTCTTTATGACAAATACTTGTATTAGTACATATTTACACGTATTAGTTGTATATTCACACGAGTGACATACTTTACATCGTAAACTATATGAGCACAAAGCAAAAAAACGACAAGCAATAAAAATTATGTTTACATTTTCCGTCTTGTTTGTATTTTTACTATTATTGTTAAAACACTAACACATAACCGTAAAAAAATAATGGGAGCTTTTTTTTATGTATACATTCATTTGTTTATTATAAAAATAAATCAAATTACTTAACAAAAGATTAATTGAAAGAATTATATTTTTATTTATGTTTAAAAACCTTTAGCCGTCTTCAACGCCAACGCATCCACCTCCGGTGCCTTCTCTTCCAGTGGTGCTGGTGGGAAGTGCTGCGTGATAAACTTAATATACGCTGGATCAGAATTTACAAGGGCAAAGAACGCACCACGGTCATACCCGTCAGCTGCTCCTTTCTTTGCCGCTTTCTTGGCCTGTAACTGCTCCCACGTCAAGCCTGGAATGGCACCGCAGATAAACTGATCAATCATTGCCTCACTGATCTTGGCAGAGCCTTGTGAATAGCTGAGAAATGCCGTCTTTACCCGCTGTGTCTACTCTTGACTCAGGCCCATTGCTACAATCTGTGCAAATAAAAGATGTGTTTTATGTAAAGTAATAGAAAGTTTTTATACACTTTTCTTTTGTAAACTTGTTTGCGTGTGTCAAAAATAAACTTATCAAAGTAATGAAAAAAAAAAGAACAAGTGTTTAATGTTATAAGAATTATATAGTTTGACAGAATAATAATTCAATTCATTATAAGCAAATATTGTGCATGAATTTCTCTTTATGATTCGCATTCACTAAAAATATAATATTAATTACACTATTACTTACTTACTTACTTACTTACTTATTCCATTTCATGTATGTCTTCATCTTGTTTCGCGTTCAGGTCATCACCTACTCTCGTTCTCGCGCCTCACATGCTAGCTTGGGCAGTCGACTGGGCTGATAGGCAACATTTGCATAGAACCCTCCATTGGTTAATTATTATCGAACACAACAGTTTACTACAGTCTGGCTTGCCTCTCATGGGGTACGCATAAACATGAGACACAAGTACCTCAATCGATCAAATAAATTACCAAACGGTAGACTGTGGTAAATAGTAGATATGCACATCCCTGGATTACATGCGCAGACGGTAAATAGTGGCTACGGAGCATGTGAATTTATTTGATTATTCATCTCATTATTCGCATCTAATGTACGTTTACGTTGTACAGTATTGGATTTGTCTATTGCTAACATTCCTCGGGTAGACTTGGTGAATTTTTTGTGCTTTGGGTACGCTCGTATAGCCAAATCCTGTGCGTGATAGATGTTTGCCAGTTTAGTAAACTCGTACTGCTCAATGCCGTTAAAGCGAGACCGAAGCTGCATCGCTCAAATTCCATTCCCACTCAAGTAACTTGTCATGACATTTGACTTGATGGATAAGTTGGTGGCACATGACACGTAGACAATCCGGCCATGTGTGGCGGTTATTAACGGTAGTAGTCCCTCTGTCAGCAAAAAGGGACCAAGGAAATTTACCGCGAGTTGACAGTCATCGTTGAGGTTTGTGGTAATTGGGGTGTAACTCACCATAGCGGCACAGTTTATCAATAAATCAATCGACTTGCCACTTTGACGCATTCGCTTTACGTATTACTTGATAGCAATGTAGTTGCTCAGGTCAAGTGGTTCAAATTTGATGTGTTGTTATCATTATTATTACTTCTACTTCTTCTACTACAACAACATTTATTAGTCATTGCCTGTTTATTTTTTTGTTTGCACTCTTTTTTTCACATTTTATGTATTGCGTTTTCGTAAAATTTGCTTCATGACTACATTTCACCAAGTAGTACGCTTTTGCACTTTACATGCCTCAAGCTCTTTCATTACGTGGGCTATGTGTGGACCATTACGGCTAATAACTGTTACATTTGCCCCCATTTGTATCAACTGCATAGCCGTGGCTTTGCCAATCCCACGTGTGGCTCCAGTAATCACCACTTAGCGATTACGTAAATCACGTGTGATTGCGTTTCGTTGTCCAGACGCACATCAGCGTGAGATAACGTACAACAACATTCCATAACCACCGATTATGGGTCAGGTGAGTGTAACCAGCTTTAGGTAGTAAACCAACACGGGAGAGAGTAACAAACCAAATGAGAGAACAAGCACTGATTTGTTATCGTAGATCATTGCTAACGTGTGAACAGGATAGCTGTATAAGTACTACCCATCAAACTTGGTGACAAATCGGTATGAACCTGGAAATAGCGGTTCTTGTTTGACATGAGCAATGCTACTTGGTCGTAGACAGTTACTTGTCAAGTAAAGACATCGTTTTGCTAAACACGGTACACAATATAGAATCGAGTTATTGAGGCTTATTCATCTTCTTCTTGCTATTGACATGGTCTTGATGTTCATCTTATTATATTTTCAATTCAATAACTATTACCACAACGACGATAAGTTTACGTGTCTTTTTATTTTGTTTTGGCAAATAAAGTAAAAACGAAAGATGTGCAAAAAATAAAAAAATAAGTTTGGTGATTTATAGCAATAATTGTAAAAAGTGTATTATTGTTAACTTTTTTTTTTTGTATTTAATTGTTTAGTTAACTTTAATCACTATTATTATGGTGAACTTAACGATTTTTGTTAGAAACAGAAATTGCACATATTACTGAAAAGTAAAACAAAAAAAGTCCAATAACAACTATAAGGAAAAACGGTAATGATGTGTGTGTTATCACGTTAATATTTTTATTTTAAAAAAACTTTACTTGGACTGATTTTTGATAAAGGAGTAGTATTTTAATATCGTCTTTGTCATTGCCCACCGCATTACTTCATCTCGTTTGCGACTATTCTGAGCCGCCTTACTGAGTCATGAGGTATGCGCTTTACACTCTACATAATACCCGCCTTCTTCAATCTTGTCCTTCAAACACGCATACAACACACCCTGAGCACCCTATCATGGTGTTTTCCTTCACAAGGAACGCAATGCACGCGTAAATACATTGTTGTGCAGAACTGACTAGTGTACATCTTGCTCTGCAGAGGATGTTTTTGACTTTTTTTGACCGTTGTCGGTGTCCGTAACATCGCTAATGTCCTATCGATAATGTCACAATTTTGTATCACACTTACCAGGATCAACAATACAGACACTAATTGGCCGATAACTTTGCCTTTCTGTCACTTCACGTAGTTTGACCTCTTCATGCAACATTTATCCTTTATGGGCACAGACTTTTGTATTATCTAAAATAATGTTGTTGTTGTTATTAGTGTTAATTTTATCTTTGCTTTGCCGCTGTAGGTGTTATTCTTGGGATGGACCTGCAGACGAGTTTAAGCGCACTCCATCAAATCGTCGTGAGGCAATAAACTGGGCATGATAAATGTTACCAAGCTTCGATGCTGCATAGGCACGAGCCGTGGTCAACGACGCAATCGTCTAGCCGACCGATAAATTGTAGTACAGACTAATTATATCTTCTGAATTGTTTGGTATTTGTCCATGTTAGGCACAACTCACATACACCACACGACCACCCCAAGCACCCTCAGTACCTTGGCTGTTATCACTATCAGAGATACTATGAAAGGTAGAGCGACGTAGTGCGGGCAGGAGTGCCTCCGTGAAATGAAACGGACCCAAGAAATTTGTGGCAATGTGCTGTTCAATGCCTTGTTTGCTCTACACGGGCGATTACGTTCACACCGCTGCACAATTCACGAGTAGGTCTAACGAATTATGCACTTGTCCTTTCAATCGTGCTGCAACAGACATCACACTCACCTGATCACTCATATCTATTGCGTAGTAACTCACTCGATTCGCCACAGAAGTCAACTTCTTCGTTTTATTTTCCATATTTTCATTTGTTTATGTTGTTTTTTATTGTTGCTGAGTGCTTTCTTCTGGGGAGAGTGCATTTTGCAATAAAAATGACAGTGTATTTTAACTTTTTTATGGTACATCAACGATAATTACTGTAGCCCCCATGTTTAGTAGTTATAGTGCGGTGTACAGACCAATACCACTTGCTCCTCCGGTAATCACACACGTACAGCCGTGCAGATTCTTGTGAATGCGAATAATTCGACCACGTACTATACATCGCTGCAGCAGCACACCTAATGTAACATATACACCAATAAACAAAGAGGTAAGTGTGTTTGTGCTAGAACTAGCAAGCATCATGCCATGAGCAGCACTACTGCTACTGCTAATAAGTGACGTAGAGGCTAATCATGGTAGTTGAGCGATAACACCTTGTGCAACAGGTATTAGTGGTCAAAGTGTGAAATAACCCAAAGTTAACAAAACAGGAGTTCAGATACGTCGTGTGTTGCTGAGTGTGTACATGACATGTTTACGAAACGAATACGATGGTACATCATTGACATCGTTCATGGTGTTAATTTATGACGCTAATGAAACGTTTTTGCTGTACTTGGGTATACTTGACCTTGCATTTGTGTTTTTCTTCGTTGTGGATGTGGATGTTGATGAAAGTGCACATCGCTGATTTGACATGGTCAAGTGATTACACAACGTCATCATTGGTAGTGCAAAATTATTTGTGTTGCATGTACGAACACAATTAGGTTGTTTCGATAACACTCTACTCGAGTTGCGTTGCGTGCACAGGGCAAAACGTAACATTCTACAATTAAATTACGAGTAGCAGAAAATAATTGACCTTCTAAGTAACAGGTACAATATAAAAAAAATAACATTTCATAATAAACATACATAAACACATCATATGACAGTAAAAAAATATAGCAAAATTCAAAAATTTAGAAGCATCTTACTGTTCTTTATTCTTTTATCATGATAAACTTGAATAAGTAAATTTATTTTTACGGACTGATAATGTACAAAGGCAATGCCATCGTTAAAGAAAATCAAAACACAAACAGATCGATACGTAACGATACAAATGCACGAGCATCAGAAAAAAACGAAGTAGTTACAAGAAAGTTCTTTTTTTTTTTTTAACAGGCTTGATTTGTGCTTACTTTTTGTTTAACGGTGCAAGCTCCCACTACGGTTTATGCGGAATTGGTTTCACTTTTTGCAATTTACCAGTGCCGTTGTAATCTGCAATTTTTTTGCCCACATTATCTTTTTCCACACCCGGTTTATCTAATCACTACTTCAAGAACGCATCTCGTTCATGGACAATGGTGTCACGCTCGTCCTCGTAGCTGTAACTTGCTCATGCGTTACGTTTGCGTAACTCGTCAAATTGTGGGTTACGCTACTACAAGTTGTAAAAGGCGGCCTTTTGTCGATGATGATACGGTAATTATTGTCCACGCATTCCATTTTTCTACAGTGGCACTCCCGTGCGTAGTGAGTACCGTGATTTTTCATCATAGGACATGTACTCTCGCTGCTTCTTGTACCACTACACATGACCTTCCTACCCGGGCTACGGACCTCACTCCTCAGTTCAGCCAAACTACGGTGTAGGTACATACCCGTCTTTGACCTGTTTTCAGTCATGTAACTTGACAAGCTTGTCATGCTCACTTAGTTGTTCTTTTTTCTTCTCAAGCGACTTCACAACAGGACTGTTCATCTGATCTTCATAAGTGGCAAACCGTGGTGCGGGATCGTGTTTGGGGTACATGTCTTAGAAAAACTTATACCCAGCGGCACGCAGAACGTGAGATTTGTTACACAACATTGATTTTGTTGTTCCACGCTACCACAAAAAATAATATATACAAACAATTACTTCGTAATAAAGCATATAATAGTCAAAAAAAAAAAGCAAATAAAAAAAATTATAAATCAAATAAACTAAATAACATTGATCTTACAAAAAATTATTTTAATTAGTTACAATTCCCGCACATTTTGGACATTATTGTAAGAAGAAACGTGCTTACTGTAAACATGCATAAAAAATTTACCTTGCAAAAGAGAGAGAGAAGAAACAATAATAACGACAGTGTAATATCTTATGTCATATTTATTGTGTAATAATGTATTAAGTAATGTCTTATTTTAAAAAATTAATGTTAGTAACAGTTGTAATATTTAAACTATTTATTATATGTGCCATAAGTGAAAAAAAGGTATAAACGTTAGACAATCAAAGTATTTAATTATATTTTATTGACAATATGTTTATTTATTTATCTTATAAATTTATTTTACAAACTACTTTATATTTATGCGTTGTTAGTATCTGGCAAAATACGTCGAATAAACGAGGTAAGGTCATCAATCTCTTGAGGAATGGCACAGTGTTGCATGTTATACGCACGTAGCTCCAGCTGACCTTGATAGTGCGCTTCTTCTTGTAGAGCCTTCATGGATTGATTGGTGGCTTCAAATGGCACGACAGGGTCTTGCTTTCCGTGGAAAAACGTGATGGGTACGTTTTTATTAACAATACGCGGAATAACTGTAGAAGCTGCTGCCAAATAACCCGACATACAGGCAATACCAGCAGGAGCTACCTGCGCCGTCAACCCAGCCGCCAGAGCAACGGCAGCACCTTGTGAAAAGCCCGCAAAGACCACACGTGATGGGTTGATGTGATACTTATGACACGATGAACTCACTAACGAGCGAATGTACTACGCGGAGCGCAGTAGCGAGGCCCCGTCTTGAGCACCACTGCGTAGGTTTTGCGAAATCATGGTGGTAATGTCATACCAGGCGTTCATCACCGTCCCACCATTTATGCTGACCGCCAACTGCGCAGAGGTAGGCACAATAAACAACAAATAGGGCAATCGTCTGCTGAGCTGTTGCCCAACATCGTACCATCCTTGTGCACTATCACCAAGGCCATGTGCCAGTGTCACCACACCGGTTGGTTTGGTTTTGTTTCCAATCATAAACAGCTGACCGTAATTCATACCATAGGTTACCAGACCAGAGACACGCTGCTCACGTAGCTTTTACTGTAAATCACGTGGCTCGATGCAATCGGCAAAGTTACGAACACCGTACAAAGTCTTCAGTTCGTTCTTGATCTCCGTTGTACTGAGCTACTCAACAGATTTGCAAGACATTAATGTGAATGCAATTATAATGTTTTTAAAAAAATATATTTGTATATATTAGTATTAAAAATACTTTCCTGAAATTAATAAAATAAAATAAGATAATAAAAAGTTAATAGTTTTGTTATCATATATTATTATTTCACAATGAGGTTTTAAATTATATAAACAATCAAAATTTATCATAGTACTAAATTTTTTTTACGTAAACTCATCAATACAAGTATTAGTAGAAGTTAGTGTTATTTATTATAATTATCGATATTTAATAATATTACTATCGATGCTTGTGTAATGGATTACAATGAACTGCTGTGTTTGTTGTCTTTGCCGTTACACTTGCTTTGTGTTGTTGATGTGCGACACATTTGACGAATAATCAGCCTATCGAATACGACACTCCGACAAAGACAACAGGATAACCTCAGCGAGTTCAGACGTTACTCGTCTGTGCCATGGCAAGATACGCTGTTCGTTGTACAATTATGTTATGATCTTATTTCACAACACCATGTAATGTGAGTGCATGAGGTAACTTGTACTTCAACACGTTGCTTATCTGCTTCGACGTGCCCGCTGTACTGTGTTGACTCGTGTTCGTCGTGTTTGCTAGCTGAAAATCAAATTTGTGAGATGAATTGTTGAGCAAATTGGCAAAGTGGAAAGTTAAGCTGTACTGCGGTGGAGTAGACAAATAATTTACCTTCTCTATGAGCATTACCTCTCCAATATATGCATTTGATGATGGCGAGTTAGTTAATTGTATTTACTATGCAAAGTCGTCATCATTATCATGAGTGCTTGAAAACAGTGAAATGAACGAAATTACTTTACTAATGTCACTTTTATCATCCACATTAGCACTTGCTTTACCTTTACGAACAAACTTTGTCTTATATTGATTATCTTCGTTATTGTGCACACTATACATGAAATAAACTTATGTGCTTCCGCTTTACACGTGTGTACCGGCTTTATTTTCATTATGTGTAATGTTATCATTGCCTTGTATATTTTACGGTGCCTTTGCTACATCACTCATCTCAAGAAAACACTGTCCTTTGATTTCTCTTCGTTTACGCTTTCTGTTTTACTTCATGCTTTCACCATTTTAGATTTAGATATCATCATCATCATCATCATCATCATCATCATGAGTTGTTCTCCTTACATTGTACAGAATGCGCTCACACAGTATACTCATCTTCACCTATACACGTTTTACATTGCTTTCACCACCCTTACTATCATGCAGGGAGTAATTATAAATAAAATTTAGCGTAAAAGCGTTGTTAGCGTTATCGCGTTCAATATGTAGTGGGTGGATAGTGTGTCAGTTTTGGGTATCAGATGCATCATTACGGTTGCCGTCATACACGGAAACGTTTCATTTAGTCTACAAACTTAGCACCTCTTACACCAAATCTCTGCGTAAAGTGGCATCGTGCATAACAGCCGACGCTACTGCAGAACATGCACAAGCCAAAACAAAACACATGCAACACAGTCAAGCCATCTACTTTGTTTTACGTGTACAACCGATCATTAACATGTTTTTCGTTAGTTATATATTTTTTGTGCTAAATGATGTTAATTTAGTGATCTTGAAAATGTTTATATATGTAGTAATTTATATTTGAACTGCAAATAATAAAAATATATCTACTATAATCTATACTATTATAACACTACTTAATAATTTGACAGAAAGACGACAGAAGCAATGTAAAATTGTCAAACAAATAGAAATTAGAATTAATATTAGTATTAACACATTAGGTGCACATTCAACAATGTACGCTTGTTTAACAATATCTTCCCATTCACTGATTAAGAAAAAATGACAGATACAAATTTACAATACATTACTCGAATGCAAAAACAACAGAATGATTTGTAGTAAAAAGTAATAATAATAATCTGCACAGCTAATGTCAAAATAAACAAGGTAATCACTCTATATTTAATATTATTATAATATAAATTATCTTGAAATACATAAGCCCTGATGCAATATACAAACAGCTCTTTCTTCCATTGCAATTACACAGCAAACAGGCAAAGCACAATAATTTTTTTTTTCTCTTATTTTTTTGTACTTTTTTAAAAAAATGATTTACAACCGCAACACACGCTACCATTCCTACTATGTGACTGTCACGTAAAGTACAAGTGTACAATGCATTACAATACAAAGCAAAAGTATAGCAATCGAAGGCTAGAAAAAAATGACAAAATAAAAAAGTAATATTATAAAGAGATAATACATGATTAAAAAACAACAACAAAATAACGCAAAGTTAATCATTTATATAGCAATAAGAATAGTACATTTTCTACTTGTGTCTAATAAAACAGAAAAAACACAATCTGTACTTATTTCAAAATAACCTTTTTGTTTTAGTTTATTATACCTTTTTTATTGACAATTTATTTTCTCACTTGGGCCAATTAATAAATAAGGAAAGTAGACAACAACGTTAAAACGTCCGCATAGATAAAAAAAGTTATTTTCTTTGAATACATAAAAACCCATTTGATGTGCAAACATGCATCACTTGTAGTTATCAGCCAAATAACATCATAATTCTAATATCTATTATTTTTTACCTTTTGTTTTGAGAAAGTCAAGAATAGATGTATTAATATCAACAACAACAACAACAACAACAACAAAAACAATGAAGATAACAAATTACTGTTCGAATTGTAAATAAAATAATTTAAAATAGTTTATGTACGCAATATATTAATATTACAATTACTATTTTTCTTAGTATTATTATTATTATGATTAGACTGGTTCATTCATTGAGTTTTCCATTAACAACATCTGCCGCTGTGCTTCAAAGTCTTCACCGTAAATTTCCGCAAGCACCTCACACAGTTCCTCCTCTCGTCCTTCGTACTCGATTAACATATCCTACAACTCACCTCGAGTAGACGAAGGTTGACGCTCAATAAACTTGTTAATCGTAAACAACGCCCTATTGTCTTTGCTACTTCGCATTCCTTGCAGGAGTGGACGAGACGGGAGCAGCTCTGTGCCCCCAATAGTGCACGCGGCCGAATTATTGTAGTGATGACTATTGTTGTTGTTGTTGCTGCTGCTCTCCGTTTGATCGGGTTGGTGTACACTTCGCATCTCACTCTCCGACCGGCTGAGTGAACGTGCACGTACCCTGGCCGAGAGTGGAATGTGCTCTGACATGGATCGGCGAAATGAACGGGCCACACTGCTACCCGAGTGATACGGATGCTGCTGCTGCTGGTGATGATGCTGATGCTGATGCTGATTACTAGGGCTGATCATACCGCTCTCATACGATGCACGTGATGCTGGCCGAGATGACAATGACATGCGTGATTGTGAGATGAGTGGCTGATAGGTGGACTACGGCGGAGTAGGCTGACGAAAACGGAAACGTTCACTCTGCCGAGGCTGTGTCTCATGTGTTGTAGTATTGTCTTCTGCTCTGTTTTTATTCGTGGTTTCACTCTAGATTGGGTGAGAAGGTGTGTAATCGGTTGGTGGTTCTACACCCTCTGTCACTTAGTGTAAGATGGATGTTGGTGAAGTGTAGAAAGGTTCATGTATGTCCGCCTACTTGTTATGGTGCAAAGATTTCTTTTGCAGGTTAACAGTGTTGATCTACTTATCCTTGTTTGAGACTGGTGAGTGGGTATCTTACCTGTTACCGTTATAACGCTTATGTGCCCGATTTGGAACAAGGGAGGATTGAACAGGCAACGTTAACGTTGGCTGAGTGTCATTAATTTTTTTCCCATTTGCCTTGTTGTCTTTGACGCCTGTACTTTACGAAGTTGTGGGTAAATGGTGTTTGGGTGATTTTAATGAAATCATCATCTCATTTTGGTCAAGACTGCCTCGTCGTACTGGCCGAGTACCATCTGCGGGGTGTAACGTAGACGCATCATTGACATTGACATTTGCATTTTCTTTGTGTGGAGTACAATAGTCGTTATCTACCACATTTTTTTCGTTTACTATACTTTTATTGATATTACTGTTACTACTACGTCGTTGTTGAAGTACATGTAATGGAATGGAAGTTGGACCAGAGGTGTGAGCGGCACGGAAACGAGCTGCCGCTTCACTGGGTGATCGACATAACACCTGTTGTGGTGTAAATGGTGTACTTTATTATTTGTTGGTAATATTTTTATTTTTATTATTACTCTTGTTCAGCTAAACATTCTCAGTATGAGTTTGTGGCTATGTAGATGAAATAGACGAGGACGACGACGAAGTCGAAGAGAAACGTAACGACGACGACGACGAAGAAGACGAGGACTGTGAAGACGAAATAGATCGTAATTTGCGTCCATGATGCTTTGTGCCTTGTAAATTTTTTAATTTGTCATCGTTCATGGCTGATCTGTGTTTGTCTTTGTTTTTATTTTTTGACCGTGATCGTGGCTTCTTGTTGTTGTTGGTGTTGTTGTTTAACTTGTTCCTGTGTAACTCTGGTACACCGTCGTTTGTAATTTTATTGTTCAAATTTTCTTTATTACTAACGCTCATCATATCGTTTTATTACTTGTCAATTTATTGTGGAGTAGTAAATTGAAATGGTTCATCGCGATGTTGATGAGGTTGAGGTTGAGGTGGGGTTGTCATAGTTTTATTAGTTTGTATAGCATGTCCATTAGACACGGCTTCATTATCGTCATTTACGCCATTGTTTGCCTTGTGAATGTAATACTACTCTTGATTCGGGTTATTGTATATTTCATTGCTTGGAACAGGACAAGGATCTGTCATGGCAGAAACAGGCAGGTGTGGGTGACGCGCCACGTGCTACGCCCGCTCTCTACTCCGTCGTGCCGCATAGACGTGTGAGTTTATGGGTGCAGAATCAGGCTAACTTTGATTATACTTTGGTTTGGACATTTCAGACTATAACAATGGTGTTGCAGACGAACCTTTTTTCTGCTGTGCTTGCAATCACTACTCATACTACAATTTTTATGGCACATCTTGATGTTAATTTAGCTTGTTTGACTTTTGCTTGTTCATTCGATTAGACGAACTTGTCCGAGGCATTGATGCTGGTCCACGTCCACGATGAGGGATGCCATCTTCACTTTATTTTTTGCTATTATTATCTTAATTATTATCATTATAATTGTTAATATCCGTATGTGAAATACTCTGTGATTGACTTGAACGAGGTGCTGATGATTTGCGATGACGATGACGATTTCGATTTCGATGATCACGATTATGATGATCATGATGATGATGAGAAGAATTAGAAAAAGACGAAGACGAAGGATGCTCATGCGATGTTTTGTCTTTGTGAGACAAATCCATGGCTTCTTTACCTTCACTGTTGTTTTCATTTAATTCACTGTCGTGTTTCTTCTTTTTGTGTCTATCACTTCCGTCTGGTTTACCGCTTTTACTTTGTCGAATACGATGATCACGGGGCTGGCGTGAGTGAGAATCAAATCGGTTGCCATTCACTTCATTTGGTTTATTCTTGCCACTCTTCTTTTTGTGGCTGTAATTCTACAAATCATTTTGTGGGTTGGACGCACTACCATTGTAAACCACCACCTGTGAACTACGTCGAGCCGATTAGGGCAAGATGCAAAACTCACCACCCTACGGCGTCTCCAGACTATGCCGTCATACGTTTTATTTACTTCTACTAGGGTCATACCGGTAGGTGGGCAGCTCCAGAATAGTAGAGGAACGCGATGGAGGATGCAGTGGTGGTGGTGGCAGCGGGCGACCGGTCTCGGTAAAGTAGTGATGTGTACCAGACATTTTTATCAAAATAATTTTATTATCAGTGAAGATAACTTGCGATAGAATAAAAGATCTAAGTTTTACTTTTATAGACAAGAAGTGAAAAAAAGTCAGATATGAAAATAAGTGAACAAATAAATAAATATATAAACAATAAAGTTTTGTATGTAATTTTAATTACAAAACATCTTTTATATTGTACGTGTAGGCAACTTCAAGCAAAATAATTAATCATCTGTTAAAAAAACAACACAATAGTAAAACAACAATAAAGAAACGACATCTGTTTAACAATGCAAGACAAATAAAAAAAAAACAAAGAAAAATACTATATAATTTTTGACGAACAAAGATTTTGAAAAACGTGACGTGTATAATTACAATAATGTAAAATAGCAAAAGAGAGTTTAAAAAAAAAAGGAGTCTGTAATGCAGAAGTTTATATAAAGCAAATAAGCAAATGAGTAATCTGTTCATAATTCTGTGCAATGGGTGTGTAGCCAAAAAAAAGAGTTGCATTGCTTCCTTGTATGAAAACTTTTATTATGAAAATAAAACTGAAACGAATTGAAGAAAAGAGAGTCTGTATACATGCCAAAAAAAAGTAGCAGAAGATACGAACAAATAGCATTTGAGGAACAAATTTTTTGTGTTACTTAAATATAAATAAATCTGTCTTTGTATACTAATGCTGACATGTTTTGTCAACAATTTTATCAGAAAAGGACTCTATTGACGACAATACTAGGAGCTACTTTTGCTACGATAATTCACACTACATTATTTGACGTATAAAAAGTTGTTTATCACAAAAACGTAAAAAAAATTATAGTTAAAATATAAATAAAATAAGTGTATATATATATTAACAAGCAATATGTTCGTTAAAAAAAAAGAACAATTGTATCTAGTTTACTGAAACAAGCGTTTGTAGATGCGATGCAAGTAAACTGCACCAAGACTAAACTCGTCCATGTGCCACTCTTCCTCAAGTACATCTTGGTTATCAATGTCAATCAGTCTGTCAGGAACAGCAGTATTACTTGTACACTTGTTTTCATTGATAGTATTCACATCAGAAATGTTTTCACTGATGCACCTGTCAGGTAAACTTTGCACAGCAGTATTTGACTTATTATTACTGCTTTTGAGTTGCAAACGATGCTCGTTAGGGCTGTTCTTTGACCAGTGTTGTTACTGATGTGCACCACAGGTAACTTTGTTTCGTGTGTGTAGATGAATTAGATGTCTCTGTGCCTTGGTGTGCTGCTACTCACACGTAGAAGGAGTTGCTGGACGCTTTAGCGGAGATCGTGATGCAGACAGTTGAACATTCTCATTACTAATACTGCTGATATTGTTATGAACTGTTTTCAATTGGTCATATAAATTGTCATGTTCCTTCACTTCTTATTTTCCTGTCATGAACGACTGTGTAATGTAAAATGGAGGCAGGTCATGTAAAATGGCACTCATTTCATTCAAAAATGCGTTGCTAGGCATCTGTGGTGCAGATTATAAAATAGACTTGACATGACACGTACGCCAGATCGAACGTAAGCCTGACCCATTAGTAAGTTGCATCAAGGCACGACTGAATTATCGTAATAATTACACTTCTCTGTGTTTGCGACTTGTGTCTTTGCTAATATAATTATCAAAGATATTAATCACATGAGAGTAGTAGTAGTTGTTATTGATGTCTTCGTTTAATACTTCATTACCGTTACCATTGGCATTAGTGAAGTTCTTAATGTAGAAATCATCCGAGTCGGTGAAGTTCTCAAAAAGACTATACAACGACAACTTCCTATTTTACGTTTGCAACTTGTGCAAAATGCAGTAAAAAAGGTTTTGGCATGCACTTTCGTTAGTCTCTTCGATTGCCTTTTGTAACATACTTCACACACGTTAACGATATTGCACTAATGCAGTTTGTATTAATGTTATTCACCTCTCACACCATTCTGTAATCACTACAAACGTGTTTTTTTATTTATCTTGTACAGAAGAAGCAGAAGAATTATGTGCAGATACTTGCAAACAGTCAAAAAAGGATCGTACACGAATACAGAACGTATTTAGCGTTTGTGCAATATAAATTTGCTATGGCAGTGCAGGTGGGTCAATAATTGGAATGCATTCGGCCATAATAATTGCCACTGCCTGATCAAGAATCTATTATTGCTATTGTTTGTATTGCTCCTACTCATTTTGTCATTGTTGTGACAATTTGTACTTTTACTTTGATTGTGGTGTGTGTGGTACATTTAAGTTATGCTTTACAGGCGTGGTGATGGTGATGGTAGCTAGTTTTACAGATTTACTTTGCGCATTAGAATTGCCCTGAATTGATGGCGCTACTGTTGCTTTTGCATTTTGCTTACCTGCAACAACACCTTTTTTATTAGTGTTAGTATTTGTTATACCTGTTTGCAATTGATCTTGTACAGCTACTTGAGTTTGCTGCGCATAAGTAGCTCTGACAGCGTGTTGTTGCTTTATACGCTCAATCGCACTGCTGCGTAGATTTTTCATTTGTTGCATAAGTGATATGAATTGTTATTGGGCTTCATTTACATTTAGTGTTTGCATGACATGTGATAGTGTACGTGTGGAGTATGACGATGTACTTGACTTTGCACAAAATAATTTGTCTGCTTTCACTTTATTCATCTCATGATGACATTTTTATTATTAGTTATGTGGTAGACACATGGATTAGACGATTTAACACATTTATCGTAAAATGTGATCGTGAGAGAATAGTGGCATGACACAGAGTTCCTGCTATGCATTTATCATTTCCTTTGCGGCAGATAGTGCACGAAATGGCTGAAGAATGTTCATGGCAAAGCCATGTAACACATTTACATTATTGTTACTTGGCATGAAGTCAGACTAGCCTTGTGAACTAGTAGTGAAATTTGTGCCATTGCGTTTTGCAGAATAGTTATCACGAATAAAAGATATGTACCGCAACAACGATGCACAGCATAACTCAATCACATGTAAACTTTTTAACATGAAGAGAACATCTTGACGACGAACCAAGAAGAAAAGAGAAGAGAGGTGTGCGATGCGCTGCATGACGTGACCTTAATTTAGCAGTACATACTCTTTGTTATTAGTATTATTCACCTTCTCCTTCTCATTTACACATTATTACAACTTTTACTATAATTACGATTAAATTCTTTGACAGTTGCACAGGCAAAGACGTGAGTTAAACGGAAATAATAAGTGCAAAACACTTTGCCACACAACAGGCGAAACGACCGAGTGAGATTGTCACATTGACAAGAAATTGCTACGTTCAGCGTTCATTACATGTGTAAGGGTGTGTGCAAATAATACACGACGAGCCCGTGCAATCGTCTGACTATGACACAGTGCGCACTACAAAGCAATATTTTTGACTACCTACTTGTTCTGTACCTATTGACAATTTGTTACACGATAACTCGTACTCTGTTAATTTTATTTTTATTACTTGGTTTGTGGTGCAGCTGATGTATGTGTTTCTTTGCTTTTCTTTACTTAGGTAGCTTTGCCATAATATAGTTCATTCACTTCTTACTGTAGCACATCCAGTGTGTGTGTCATCCCACGCATGGACATGAATTGAGCCAGCAAAGACACCATGGCCCTGTCGTTTACCGATTTATCCTACACGTAGGATTACAATTATTACACATACTATTGTTTTTATTACAAAAAATTTAAATTCATCTTGAACTACGAGCTGTTACTTTTATAATTGAACACATCGTTGGTATCATATGGACTAACAGTTTACTGTGTTTGATTTTAGTCTGGTTAGATCAGATAATCTCTCGTGTTTCTGGCGCTAGGCTAAATATACGTGCCTTATTTATTATCTCTCTTGAAAGTTGCCTCCTACAACTTGGCAAGCATTTGTTTATGTTATTTCAACTGTACTGAGATTTTTTGCTACTCCTGTAGCCGAGCACTGTGCCGAATCATCTTCATGGCTACTGCGTTAATATAACTGTTCAAGTCAAATACAATGTCAGCATTTACACCATTGTTATTGTAATCACACTTATTTTCACTTTCACTATTATTGTTTTTGTGGTAATTATTTTACTGTTAGCACCTTTGTTGTTGTTGTTTTGCATGATATAAAGGGCTAATACTGCTGCTGTTGCTGTTTTTTACTTATTTTTGTTAGTTTACTAACTTCATCGTATCTGATCTTGCACGTAGACATTATACACGTGGTAGTGGATGTAAGTGGAATAAGGATTGATTGACATTACACAAGGACCGATTACCTGTACGGAAAATTACCTGAAACGTCATGGACGGACACCCTGCCTGCATCCCAATAGCCATGTAATACCCATTGAGTGAAATCTTCTCATCTAACTTGCGAGAGTACTACAGTAACTAGCCATTAAGTGTAAAGTGTAAGGTGTTGTCAAAAAAGTTAATGAGACAGCCAATGACGTCTCCAATAGTCAACTTACGTCGTGTTGTACCGTGTACGTTACTCACACGTTTGTTATTGTTCTTATTGTTATTGCTATTGGCAATGTTATTCGCATGAGTAGATTAGGCTCAGTGTACACTTTGGTGAAACCGATTCTAGCTATTGCCCGCCATAACACATTGCTGATTGTGCAATGAGCAGCTGCGAATAGCTCCCAGGCCATTGGTAGGAGATGAGTTGCCACGTGTTATTTGATAATCACTTGACAACGCTTATTTTGCATCTACTTATTGTTTGTTCGTGTTCTTGGTAACTTTACTTTGTTCGAAATGCATTTCCTGGTGCAACGATGATTACAGGAGAAGTGGAGGAACGCTACACAGTGGTAGGGCCACACGCTAAGTTGTTTTATGGCTATTACTGAAAATCATTTTCTGTTTGGTGTACAACCCGACACTGGTGGCATCTTGCCCAGGTAAACTGTGTGAGGGTAATAATTCTCTACAAATGCCAATGACAAGAGATGGCTATAATATCGTCTTTGCCTCATCTGCCAAAATAACAACACTATCACTGCTACAAATTTTTTATCGTAACGCACACAGCATGTGATCGGCTATGCCAACAATCTGAACCTACATATACACCAACCCATCATGTGGGTTAAGTGGTAGGGACGTTTTCACGTGATAGTTTTCGCCAAGTGGGGTGTGTGCAATGTGGGAATGATAGGTACGTGATCGGGTAAACGACGGGGTGGCGGTTATTCCGGTCGCACCACTGCTACTTGCACTGGTCTGGGGCTGGGTAAAGTGCACAAGACTACTACCTCCACTTGCTCCACCAGAGGTATGATGTGTGTGACTGGCTGAGTGATTACGTCTTGTACTTGTACTTTAATTATTACGTGTGTGAAGCGATGGCGTGTCGTGAAGAGACGAAACATGCAGCCGATCGGATGGTGCAAACTGTCATCATTGTGTGGGCATCGTTAATGTATATTTTAAAATAACAGCAATAATATAACAGAGAAAAAGATATATAATTATTATTGCAAAGTCTGATGAAAATGTGAAGATGTAATATGCTAAACAACAAAACAATTCTGATAGTTACTTGTGACAAATTGCAAATAAAAACCTTACTGAATAATGAAGTGAAAAATAATAACTAAAGAGTAAATAAATATTGTCTGGGATATTGCAAATTTCACTAACAACATTTCTATCAGCTTTACATGAAATACATATATGTATTCAAACACAGACATAACTTTGAACAAATATATTCATTAAAATATAACAATAACAATTTTATCTGTGATATTGTTCTGAGATCAATAAAGTTATATATATATATATATATATTCTGTACAAATATCTGTAGTAAAAGTACTAACGCCAATATCTGCAGTAAATATGATACGAGGATGATACTGCGAAATAAACGCTCGAAAAAGATAAAAGAAAAAAATAAATTACACAATAATGTATTAACAGCATAAATATACATATATATATTTATAAATATATATATGTTAGTATAGAGTCATCGTAAAGTACTAACAGAAAACAATCACATGGTTGACGTAAACTAATAAAATATATAAAAATGGTTGTTATATATATTCTGTAACGTATATACGTATCATATACATGTTGATTATAACCTTTGTAAAATTAGTTTAACTCCCATTTTTGTCATTTATATAAGAATGTACCAAATCATCATTATTATCATGCAACAGTATTGTTGTGGTACTAAATTACAATTGTAGCTGATCTTTGTGTTCTGTAATGAATGCTGAATGTTTTAGCACAAATGTGCCAAAGGTAATATAGATAAAAATACCATAAAAGAAAGCATGAGAAAAAACAAAGTTAAGCAAAACTAAATGTTAATAATAACAACAAGGATGTTATAGCAACGATTGGTAAGAATTATGATGTACACAATTACATACACACACACTCAAGTTTATAATAAAATTAAATGTAGAAACAAAAAACATAAATATTATCATTATTACATATGCTCACAAATACACTTACAGTGAAAAGGATAAGAATTGCTGGGAAAATAATAATGAAAAACACCACATAAGCAAATTTTGAAAATGAACACATCAATATTTATCATATACATGAATGAATGTTGTTGAATGAAGAAAAGCACCGGCCACAAAGAACATCCCTACACAATATAAACTGATGACACCGCTATGAAATGTAAAAAAAATAAATAAATAAAACAGTAAACTAAATTATAGTATGGAAATAAAATGTACACAGTATTTGCCTGTAAGAGAAAAAGCAATTTAATAAAAAACACACCCCTATAAATAAACAAATAAATAACAATGTTTACATTTGTCTTATTAACGATTATAGTGTGTTTTTACACATTCACATAGGTGACAGCACTACTGTCATTTATATCATCACTACTAGTGTGATGTATAGAGTGGTGATGTGTTTTATTTATACTTATATTTTTGGTTTACTCATTGTTCGCCTTGTGCAATCCAGGAGACTGACGTTGCACAGATTGTGAAGCAGACGTGAAATGTTGATTCTTGCTCACTGATAAATCTTTTCTAACATTTTTCACTCTACTGCTACTGCTAATGTTTGGACTACCACTCTTGACATTGCTTCGACTACTCTCGCTAACACTCTTGCTTTTCCTGCTTTGCTCTTCTTGAGAGTGTATGACATAAATCTACTTATTTACTTGATTTTCACTTTCTTACGTGTTCGATTATGCCATGGCATCATTTCTGCTATTATTATTATTGTTACTACTACTACTAATTGTATTATCACCACTATTTTCTTTACTATTACCCACATTGTAATTATTATTTAACGCATTCATGCCACCACCACCACCACCACTACTAATACTAATACTACCACCATTCCCACTCATTGTCATAATACCAGGTGTAATACCCAATGTGATACTGGGTGAGTTAATGACCAACTGAGGCTAAAGCAACAACGTGTAGAGACGAAACTACTAGGGAGAAAGAAAAAAATCAAATCACATAACTTTCAATAGCTGCTATTCCATCTTATTTAACTATTGTGTCGAGAGCGAAAACACATTGGCGAAGTTTTTGTTATTCACACTTCGCAAATCAACCACTTTACTTGCAATACGCACCGAGGTCACGAGTAGCTTCTACACATTACGACGATTAATCAACAAGGCAGGGCACTTGAGTGCTAATCGGTCCAAGTAAATAACTGCGGCAAGTAATGAGCTTGGGGAGATGTATGTGTAGTTGGCTAATCGGGTTAAGATGGTGGTGTATGAGAAGGATGGATTGGCAGAGCGAAATAGTGCAAAGCTGGCTGCACTATTCACATTATACTCATTGCTAGCCTCATTAGTAGTATTACTGTTATCCTCTCTCTGTGATTATGTAGGACAGTTAAATGGTACAAAGGAGCCGCTATTCGCCAGGGCTTCGTTTTGGTTTACCATCATTTACATCGCATCGGCGATGGAGGGAATGATTTGGTGAAACTACGGTTGATATTTTTACAATAAAATGTCAATCTCACTCACTTTAGACGCTCCATGCGATGAGTAGCTGCTGCCACTATTATTATCATGATAATGTTGATGCCGGTCTAACGGTTTGAGCGGTCGTTCATTGGGGGTAACTTGAAGTGGGATTCGATTTCGTCGTCCCGCCAGTGCGTTATCGCGAAAGTGACCATCCGGTTTGTTTACTGGGAAACGCAAAACGCTGGCAAACATCGTCCGCTGCTCCATTGCATAGTGTATGGTTGGAAAATTGTACCGGGTTGGGGTCAGCTAAGGTCCAATTTTCTACACCAACGAACGCATAAAGTAATTAGGGTGGTAATCTAACAAGTTATCTACATTACCAAACCGAGCACACGTACATTGTTTAATTTACTCATCGTTTAATCGGTAGTATCATCGATAGACCATTCGACGCATTCGTGGTGAAATGGCACAATATTATGGGCCTAATTCAACACACAGTGTACGAATCAGTTCCTACTACACCCCAACACAGCTACACACTAAATCACGTGCCAAATTATTTTTATCACTACTACTACTACTACTACTAATATTACTGCTTGAAGTATTGATGTTTAGCAAAGCGTTTATTCACGTTTACACGCTCTCTGACAGTGGATACATGTCTAACAGAGACTGTACTCGCTCTACATAGTAGTTAGAATTGTAAAAAAGTGTAATTTACCGTGTTAATGATCACTACGACTGTCCATGTGATAAACGTCAATGAAGTTCCTCTTCACTCAAGTAAAGTCGAGACAAGGTCGATTCTACGGATGGTAAGAATGATCGAAAACGAATATGTTCCTGTTCATTTTGTATTAATCGCTTGACGACTGCATTCATTAGCTAACTGTTACACCTAGTTTGTAACACATGTGGTAATTATAATGTTGTAGTTACTTTTTTTCCCTTTTTCTATATTTAATTATTAAGTAAACAGCTGCTGCTGTTGCTGCTGCTAGATAAATCCTCATAGACGTGTGGCAGACTCATGCTACAGAGTAAATGACCAATACTCAGTCCAACAAGTCGATTTACTGATTTGTAATGCATCACCTCACCATGTGCAACGGCAAAGGATGGGATATCGCTGTTTCTATTACTACTACTAGTAGCAGAACTACCATTACCATTAATCGATCCACCGGCGTTAACGCTGTTTAGTCCTGAGGAAAAATTCAAGCTCTCAATGGGGGTAGTCAGCCAGCGCATGGCGCATGAATCCTTTCGACGATGGCGCACCGCTACAAATATCTCAATAATGACTTTCAGATCGGCTCGAGATGGGAAATACACGGTAAACTGATGTGACTTTAAGTACAACTGTCTCTGCTTGTGTCATTATCGCTTTTGCCTTTACAGTATTTATTCATTATTGTTATTATTATTATTATTACCACTATCGCTAGCAAAGATTTATTGAATACCGTTTCTTACCACATTTGTCGTACTAAACGAAGAACAGCCTTAGGTTTATATTGATTACTATGACGATATTTATTTTCGTAATTACTAATATTTTGATTTCACAACTTTTGATGAAGGTGATGATTTGATTGTAGGTGCAGTTGTTGAGGTAAACAGTGTTGGTGAGTTGTAATCACTCTCGTTATCACAGTCAATGTGTGTTTACGGCTGAAGTGCGTGATGAGGCGCTATGGATGTATTAGTTTTACCTGACAGTGGAGGCAAACGTTTATTACTACTACTACTATTCTTTGTACCACCTGTGTTAATGGTTACATCACTACTATTGTTGCTATGCATGTTTTGTAAACTCTAGTTTATAGACATGGCATTCATCTCACTGTCCATCTCTGTTGATGTATTGATTTCTTATATTTTTCTACCTTCATCTAAGCTACAAAACAAGTTGTTCTCACGCTTGTCAAATTATAATGCATAACTATTGTTACTATTACTATTACGAATACCGTTATTTACACACACAATAGATGACGGCGAAGCTGAAATACGATGCTATGGCAACTCCATCACCGTTACACGTTGATCGTCATAGTAGTATTTGGCAGTGGGCTTGAAAATAATTTACAGAATGTCATGCTACGAATTAAGTTATGTCAGTTTTGCTGGAAGGTGAAATAGTCCATGCACGGTAAGGCACATCGATCCTACTTTCAGTGCAAGCGGCTCTGCTTGAGATGAGGTAACATTAACAACATACGAACTCTCTGTTTCGGCTCGTGTACTATGCATGTGCAAGTGAGTAGCTCTTACAAAATTATTTTTTTTTGTTACCTTGATGCAAAATTTATTATTTGCCTTTCTTGTAAATACAGGCCTATTACAAAAACACAGTAACTCACACTCACACAGACTACAACACGCACTTGATAAGAGAAGTGAGATATATACTGATAAATATAGGAAGAGTTATATTTGTGTAAAATGTTGACGATGATTTTGGAACAAAATATATATTTATGATGAATATCAAGAGTTTATCTATATATAAAAATTACGATTTTAACACTCACACAAGAAAGACAACGAAGAATAATTGAAGAATGCTGAGAAAAGAAAAGGTATAGCTGAGTATATGAAAACAAAATGAGAGTCTATTAAAAAAATATTATATATATGTAAACAAAAATGTCCTTGTCTTATAAAAACAAAAGTAGTAAAGCGAATGTGATAGCTATCTGTCTCAAGACAAGCTATATAAAATTTATATTATATATATATATATCTAAATTTTTCTAATTATAATAACAGCCAAATGAAAAACTCTGTATTTCTATAAAATGTATATTTGACTGTATTACCTTCAAATAAAACCGATAATACAATATATATTTCCGGTTTTTTTTTTTTAAAATATAAGAAGCGCAATTTGTAAAGTACTACTTTTGTGCACAAAATTAAAGGCAAACAGACAAACAAACAAATTGTATGCAAAATAAAATGGAGTAATTTAATCTTCAGTATAAGGATAAGGAAGAAGAGAAAAGACAAGCGTATAACAATATTACTAAATTGATAAATGATAAATATATAAATATGTTTTACACTTATTGCTTGTATGTATAACCTTTTGCCTTGCCTTATGTTATGAATGATTGGCGAATATAAGACAAACACTTACCGATAATAATTACACAGACACACTAAACTTAATTTGACGACTATAATGTTACACTAAATGTAGTACTAAAAGAAAAACAATAAAATTTAATTAATTTACTGCTATATTTTAAATAAATTAAAAAAATAATAATTTGATTAGATGTAACAAGAGGAATGTAATAATTCAAAGAGAGAACAAAAAACACAGTATAAAGTGAAAAGTGCAATACATATACAATTAACGTGATTCACATTCGATCCTATGCTATTTTCTTACAGTTTCCTTCATAATTTATTTAAGAAAAATAATACAAATCATTTCATATATTCTTTTCTTTGTTTAAATGACAGATTACAACCCAAATTTCTATGTTGGTGTACACTGAAAAAATCAATTGTTTTACGCTCGCATAATAAAGCAACCTGAGGTATCATGTTGCAAATAATAAATGAAAAGACAACAATATTTTCCACGTAAATTGAATCAAAGCCATGCAAACGTTTTTGAATTGTTTAACATATATGCATTATATATATATGTATGTTCATAGCATGCGTTATCGCTAAAGTAGAAGGTATGGAGATGAAAACTAATACTACAAAACAGTTGCAAAAAAAATAAATGTGGATAAGTATAAGTCGGACGAAGTCAAAAATATAATAATGAAAATAGTTATGCACTCAAATGAAAGTAATATGGCTTGTTAATTTATACATGAAATTTGTCAAATTTGGTTTTACTTGAAAAAATAAATATGTGTGATTCGTTCAGCGAGAAAGCAAAAAAACTCTTAAAATTTTTTGTAAAACATACAAATGACTTTAAAGTAAATAATTCAGCAATGTGTATAGATGTGATTTTTTGATGTATATTAGACGAATAGAAAAGTGAATAAGTGAAAAAAATAGTCTGCACATGTGGAAAATTAAGTTAGGTGATTAAACGCGTTTATGTTGTATGCGATGCAGTATATTAGCAACATTATAGCAAAAGCAAAAATTAAAGGAAAAAGGCAATTATTATACAATGTCAAGTCAAAGAATAGAATTATATGTGATTGTAAGATGTAGATTTTCTGTTTAAAAAAGTGAAGGACATGTGTTTTGATAACGTTATTGCAAAAAAAAAAAGGGGTATATGTTACAAAAGTTGAGGAAAAAAATAATTGTTCGAGAAGAAAATAATGTAGTAAGCAAAAACAATATAGTGACAACAGCATTTGTGTGATTGTATATATAAGCATATGTGCTTTTAATAATATTGTCCTGCTTTAGCACGAGTTGCAAGAGGTGGAAGATGTTTTTTACGCACTCTAGTCTTTTCAATATACTGTTCGTCTTGCTTTGTGTTCAAATTTGTTATTTTTCTTGTTTTGTTATATTTATCATATAGATTTTCGTATTTTATCTTCTGTTGTGCTTGAGGCATTGCCTGCTTATCAAGTATTAGACTTGAGGCAACGGTATTTTTCTTCATATTACTACTATTTTTATTGTTAGTGTCATTAGTATTTGTGGTAGAAGACGATGACGAAGATAGTATTGTAGAAGTATTGCCGTTGCTAATGCATGGTAGTGCGGATTAGATGGTGTCTATGGTGTTTGCTCTCGGTCGTGTTGGACCTGCAAAAACAAGTGAATGTGAATTGACCAGTTACGCTTGACTACTATCATGCAATGGATGTGGTACACCAATAACTACAATTGCTGGTAGAGTAATATTATTTGGTTTATTTGACTCATTAACATATTGTATATTGTGCAATGTTGCTTCTTTACGTACATGGCTGCCTTTAACTTCACGTGGTGTCTAATTTGTAATTTTTTTTCCCTTCTTCTTTTTCTACGTGTGTGATGATGGTGGTCGTGTAGCGGGTAGTGCAGATGACGATAGCGACGGAGAGGTACACTTTATAGGCGATGTGGCATTGGGCAAGCGCAATTTTTATCTAATTTTACGTCGTGCTTGTTACTTTTACGTTTGATCTGAATTTTTCTGTTGGTTTTCCACTTTACTGTCAACACATTTTTACTTCATTTTATTTGCTTCTACATCCTTAGTATTGTCATCACAACTTGTTCTTGTTCTTGTTGCTAATGTGGTCTCATAGCATGTTATATACTTTGTAACTATTTATATCTGTTTCAGTGAAGTTAGTTTGTTCCTTGATAATGTAAAGTAAATAGTTTGAGACGGAAGCAGCACATTTGCGTGTAACGAGTGTACTCGATTCGCGTCATGTTCTCTACGAGTTGCATTTTAATTGTTAACAAGTTATCGTGTCAACATTTACACTGCATCTTTCATGTCTACTTTGCCATCAACACTCAACTTGATGCTAGTGTTATTGTTGTTTTTATTGTTCTCATTATTTCTACTTACATTCATTGAGGTTTATGTACATGACGAAGCCCTTAGTGCATTGGCAAGTGCAGAGCACGACAGTCCATTACTGGAGCTAATATTGCAACACTAGATTGATTTATCACAATCACTTCATGCAATGGATGAGTTGGGTCATAAATGACTCATCGACATATTTGACGCAGGCTGTTGTGGTGGGAGTAGTGAATATGGTAGTAACAGCTTACTTAATGTTTGATGGTTGGCTAATTTTGCTCTTTATGTACTAAACGTATTACTTCATTCATTGTGACAGTACAGTGTGGATAATTTCTACAACTACTTGAGTAGAGATGCAATTTTTACATCTTTTGCTCTACCCTTGTGGTGACGTTGGTGGTGATTTACATCACTATTAATGTTGTTCATAATACGTAATTTAGGCCGATGAGACGATTATCAACACCACAGCTTGTTATCATTATTACTTTATCCTTTTGACTTAGTATTCATTTACTTTTATTCATATTCTTCTTTTTAGTCTTGTTGTTTTTGTTTTTATGAATGCTAATGTCTACACTACTAAGATTAATAATAATACATAGATGATCATGATTATAGTGCATGAGTTAGTGAAATACCGGCCGCCGCGTGAATAAGATGAAAGGCGTACTTGTTAAACTCTTCTGCGGCAACGTACAAGTTGAAATGAAGACGCTCAATCATCAACTCTTCCAGTTCCACCAGATCGTCCTCATCGACGTTGATGGCTCGTGCAAAGTCTATCGTGCCTACAATTCGAATATCATACGCTTTACTCGCCACACGAATAGCGGACATTAATAACATGTGCACGTTCAGTTTGTTTATCATGAGTGGTACGTATGAGCAGAGCAAACGATCAATGTAGATGCACCCAATAATCACCGACGATGGCGAGAGGTTGGTGTAGAGGATGATGCATTTCATAAAATCGTACATGGAGATGTCCGGTTCAACCTAGGTGTAAAATCCTTCAAACTAATTAAACTATTCCTACTATGACACTAAGTCAGTTACACTATTATTATGTGCTGTCTACTGCATTGCACAATACTATTCATCTTTTCTTGTGTGAGTAAGGTGTGCACTAGTCTCACTAACATGGCCACTAGCTTACTGTTATTTTGTAATGGGTGATAACGCAATGACAACCTCACTTAGACTTTCTATTTCACTTTGTGCATCTAATAAAGTAGTGTTGTTGTTGTCCTTGTTGTTGTTGTCTATATGTATAGAACTTATCTACTATTAGTGACTTTCATCAGAGCTACTCAGACACTCTATGTGATGAAATCGACGTGTCTTGTTGTGTGAGAGTGTTGTATCATTTGAGTTTAGCGCACAGATGTGAGAAGAACGATTACATTCATCACAAATCACATTATCGATTTATTGATGCTACTCGGATAATGCAGATACATTGGGCTATGCATGGTAAATCACCGAACCTTGCAATACATTATCATCGCAATCTTCTTCATTATCATCATTGTTGGTATACTTGTTATACTACGTGCAAGATGAATTGTTTAAGGTTTACACATTATGCAGTAATACATCACATGAAAGTGACATGTCAGATGATGCAACTTCTTTCATCTTACCATTGACACCATTATTTTTATTTTTTACATTTTTGTATTTTTAGTGTTGAAGTTTTACGAGTTATGCATACAAACTATGAGCCTTGACAAGTTTTTCAATAATAAAGGGCAAGACGTGTAACAAAAATTTGCTCTATTGTGAATGCTTTTTGAAAAGAGACTAGGATTAATTCAAGTGACCGTTTTACTAGTAATGCCTAAACTACTAAAAAATGTTACACGATGGTGTGAGTGGACAAAGTGCAAATGGTTCAAACTTGTACCTTGTGCGTTACCCATTTTTTTATTTGAGTATCATGCTATCTTACACCTTAACACGTTGTTCTTTATGCTAGTATTGACTAGGTTGTTATTTGCAAGTATACTGCTTTGCAATATCATATGCATCTGTAAAAAAATCGAATATTAGTGGTTTGAAACATTACACTGTTGCTGCTGCATTTGCTTCTGTTTGCATATCAGTTTACTAAAGTGTATTTGTCTGTCTTCTTGTTGCTCCTTGCATCTGCCTCAATTATCGTATGACCTTTGCGTTGCCCATTGAGCAAAAAAAATATGTACAAACAATGTTGTACACACTGTGTTTAAATCAAAAAACGAAAAGAAAAAAAAGAAAAATACAATAAAATGATTTCATTTTGCTTTTTACTAAGTTCATATTGAACATTTGTTTTGACTAAATCAAAACTCCAAAAGTTTATTGTATGCAATTATTACAATAACATAAGTAGCATGTAAATAGTTGATACGTAATAAATGTAGTCAATACTGAATAAATAAACAGAAGTTATCACATAAATATTAATTGGAGATATAATTAAGGCAATACAAGAATTTGTTAGCACAAATAACTTTAGCTTGACAATATATATATGTAACGAATAACAGTCAATTGTATTTGTGTGTATATAGTAAAGTGTTCAACTTCAACTTTATTTACTTGCAATATGTATAGAATGTTTTTTATAGACCTTATAAAATAATAATAATAATAGTAAACAATAAAAAGTTTGTCTATCGTTATCTATCAGTTTAATAAAACACAACAACAAAAAAGCAAAATAATTAGCTTATCTCTGATCATAAATAATTAAAAAAAAGATAAATTTGTTAACGTGTTAATTGCTCTTACTTTTACGATAAACAGTGCATCAAGGCACGTGCGGCGGCATGACATTGTACATCGGCACCAATCGCCAAAGACTGTAGAGTGTGCTGTAAAAGTAATTTACCTGATTGTACGAGTTCATCATGCCATGTCGGCTTGTTTTCTAATTTGTTCACATTCACCTGAGATGACGGCGAACATGATAACGAGGACGTAGAGGAGTGTGCATGTTGACTTTCATTGTCAAAGACTAGTGTTTGCGTATTAGCATGGTGTTGCGTAGCTGTTTTGACATTTGCGTTACTGGTGTTGTAACTCTCTACTTATGATAACATTAGTGCTGTACGAGGTATCTTGTACAAGGTGAGTAACGTAGACAGTAGATTGTGAGTGAGAGGTGTACCAGTGGGTTCAAACAACAAACGTTGTGCAATAACTTTTACACTAGTTAACGCAGCCGCCTTATTACTTTCACATAAAACATTATCATGATCATTATAAGCAGCAGAATTATCAGTACTATTGTTGTTGTTGTTGTTGTTGTTGCTACCCTTTTCATTCTTCTACGCATCTACTACGTGTGTAAGATGTGAGCTTTGCAACTCATCTTGTACAAATAGGTAAAGTGAAATGTTGTGTAGTAAACCGGCCACAGCCGCCTTGACAGGACTTTCCTGACGGCGTTGTGTGTGCTGTAACACCTACGAGGACCACCGCAACACTTTACTTACACCTTCTATGTGAGCATTCATTTAGGAAATGATTGATTTTGAGTGAGTAAACATGGTATTGCTATGATTTAGCAATATATTACTGCTAGTATTATGTATTTATTTGATACTTGTTGTTTCTTGTTATATAGTAGGCTGCACCAGTGAAATATATAAGCCTAATAGATTGGTTACAAATCGTACATACGCCACTAAACATGCTACGGAGGATTAGGCAATCAACACGGGCGAAAATAAATCTGTTTGTGTACTATCATGGAAAAAATGGTTGAGTACGTAATGCAGGGCAAATAAACGTTATGTACTTTTACCACTTCCTTCATTATTCACATCATAGTAGAAGAATTGGTACAACGCATATCGCATTCCATCAATAGCAAGTCAACCTGTCTACAAGCTAGACAAGTGTGTTCATAGTGTAAACAATTACTCTATCATGTTTCTCAATACTTTCTTACTTTAGATGTGATTACCATTACCTGTAATACTATCACTATTACTTTTATTATTATCACTATTATTGGCAGGCCAGTTGCCTAATCGGATCAGTACATCCTTTGCACCTTTTATGTTTGTATTTATTTTTTTCCTGTCTACTTCTTCTTCTTCTTCACTATAATGTAAATTTTTTTGCATTTGATGTGCATTGTGCATTTCTTATACACTCAGTGATGGGTGTGACAGTATCTCGTTCAGTTTGTGTTGAGCCTTGGTTGATTGAAAGCTGTGAATGAAAAGTGGTTCACTTCATGGTAAGATGGATTGAGGCACAGTTTGTGGTGCAGTTTACTGATTTGTTGCACTAGCGGTAGCTTGGGCTACGGTATCGGTTGTGGTATGCGTATCATGCGCACTCGCCTTTGTGTTTGTGTCTGCGTTTGCGTTTGGATTAGTCAGAAGAGCAATGTCTTACTCATCTACATGCGCTAACAAAAAATTTTGAATTTACTACTTACTGTCCTGTGTAACGACACCAGCATGATCATCAATAAACCTCTGCGCACAGTCAAAGATGCTCTCACCACGGCAGTATGGCAACTGTAACATAGTGCCTTGCACTTACACGTTAAACAAATAATCCACCATTTTACCCTTGTACACGTGTTTCTACTTGTGCAGCTCATTTTCCTTGGCTCGCTTGGCGGTAAGCACCTCATGCTGTGGACCAGCCACCACGGTGCCAATCTTTTCTCAGCTGTTGTTGGACCAAATGTACACCTCTACCGGTGCGTTATCGCTGTCGTTTGTTTGATGTGTATTTCGTACGAGTAACTTTTCACCTTCATAGGCACCTCTGCGAAAATGCGGGGAGGCAAGATCGGCAGTGGTGGGTAATTGCTCTACATTTATTTTATTACTACCACTATTACTATACGCTGCTTTATTTTTCTATACTCCTTCTTCGTCCCTCTGCGCTGATGTTTGTGTATCACTATTACTATTACTATGATGGTGATGACCTAAATTAATCTATTTGAGATTGATTTGCTGTGTAGTGATGCTTTCCTCCAGTGCTTATAATTTTTATACTGAGGCCATGAGTGCATCATTGCGTGTTCATACACGTATAACGCCATCCGCTCCTGCGGTGACAATATCTCCTGAAAAAATGTTTTTACTGTAAATATTCGTATTCTGATAAATGTTGATACTGCAGTCTACACTTACACTTCACACCACACATGGGTGTAATAGACACTGTATTGGCGTAATCTTAGCCTTATTATTATCATCATAATGATGATGGTGATGATGATGATGCGTATTATTTTATTATTCAGTCATTAACTATTCTTGTTCTTGTTACTCACTCTCGTTATTATTGTTTTCAGCTTTAACAATTGTGTGTACTGGTCAGATTAGCACCGTACGATCTTCTGAGCAAGAAATGAGCTCCTGCGAAAGTGAATTATACGCCAAGCCATAAATCAATGAGTCATGTCCACGTAACGTCGTTAACACCTACAGGTGAAATGTGTTATTTCATTTGTTCTACGTGATATGCCAAAGTTTAATGCAACAGTCATTACTGCCCGTTGCAAAGTAGTGAGAATGAATAGCACTTACACACTGAATAACATCGGTGTGCTCATGGGTTGCCATCGCACAGGTTTGACCAGTGTGTATGTCTCACACATGCACCGATTTATCACCAGAGGCGGAGACGATTCATGGCGTGTTAGGCAGGTGGGCCACACCACGAATAGCATTACTGTGTTGTGTGTAGGATTGTATAATTTTACCAAAGGCACACTGGCCTACACTATTCTTTTTATTATTATTTGTAGAATCAGTGTGTGAAAGATTAAACACATGACACACCCCACTTCAATCACCTGTAACTAGCACACTACTATTGCCTGCACACTAATCATAATTTTTAGCAGTAGCAAAAGGCGATAATTTATGTTCTCGTTGCTTCATCTTCTTGCTTTCTTCATTCTTTCCTTCTTCTTCTTCTTCTTCTTCTTCTTCTATTTCTTGTTATTGTTTTTTAGGGTGGTGATGATTTGTCTCTGTAACAATTACACCACAACAAACACCACTGGTATGACCATCAAGAACTGCCTCAAGTGACATGGTTTGTGCATTTCATATGGCTATATGGTTATCATTACTTCCCGTGATAACAGACAAGTGTTGATGCGTTAACGTAGAAGAGGCAGCAGACTCATGTAGTTCATCATCATCATCATTATTATTAGAATTGTTTTGATGATGGTGATGCTGTGGCAACAATTTGTCAAGACGCAAGTTGGGGTGAATGAGAACAAAGTTGACAAACGCCGTATGGCCTAAGAACACTTTGCCAAAGCCAACTTCATCGTTTTTATGGTTTTCACCTTCTGTACCTTCTTACTAGTGTTAGTATTACTTTTGTGTAAATTAGTTACTGCCGTGAAACGGAAATGGAATCAGTCGTGCAGTCAGATCACGTGAGGCAGAGGCAATGTAGCTCTGTTACTGTTATGGGTGCTACGACAATGCTGTGTTGTGAAACACGGTAACGTAACGAACATCTGACTCGTGCACTTTGCCATCGGCACGAAGTACATACGGCTACACTGACATACTTACAAATATACAAATTGTGTAATATAATTATTATTTTAAGTTTAAATATGTGTAAGAATAACGATGATATCGTGTGTATATATATGATAATATGTGCTAATTTTCTTTGTAAATAATACATTAATAAAAATGTGTTTAAAAAAAAAGATAGTGAAAAAAAAAGGCAAACAAAATAAGTGAAAATTTGCAGATAGTAGGTTAATAGAAAATAGCAAAATGTATTTAACATTGCAAAAAATTAATTCAATAAATTATACTTAACTAAGAAATAATGTTCTTAAATGATAAAAATTGATGATTATTTACAACAAAGACAGCAGCTGAAGTCCATATCGAGCAGCATAATACTGGTTTCAGCGTATAGAACCACCATTCTCAACACTTTTCTGTTGTATAATAAGTGAAAGATATTGTGCATCATTATTATAATCCGTATTTTTTTTAATGTCAGTCGTTGTAAATTTGCTTGTAGTATCAGAAGTGGAATTGCGCATTGATGTTTGTTGCACTTCACTCAATGCACTCTTGTTATCATGACGTTGATAATGATGATGATGATGATAATCATTTTTCATTTCAGTAAATTATGGTGACGACGAAATATCAACAACACTAATACTATTTAAGATATCACATTTTTAATTTTCACATTCATCGTAGCCATCTACAAAAGTAGTTACTCACGATAGCTCATCTTATAGCAATCAATCCGAGCAAATCAATTCATTTGTTTATTTACACGCAAATACTACTAATCCACAACGTAGCATTCACAAACTCTCATAGCCGTAATTTGCATAGTAACGAATAGCAAACTGCGTTCACGCAAACAGTTTTCTTCATCAGTTGTTAATTATTTCACGAATACGATGTGATGCATTAACATGCTAATGCAACACAAAAAGCAAATAGCTCAATGCAGAGCTATCTCGTAGATGAACTTGTGCAAAGTTGAATGTTGACAAAAGCTCATTTTATATTAGTCATTCTAATTATTATTATTATTATTATTACTGTTAAGATTGCTATTTCATTGACATGAGCAAGCGATAACGTAATCGCTTGTACAGTCAGACACTGTAGTTCATCAAGTGGGCATCTGCCGCATTATGACATGTTTTATTGTCATATGTAACAAAGTAATGCCAAAAGCAAGTTTACATCTATTTGTATTTGCTTTTATAGATACTATTATCCGTATCATTAGGCATCACTGAGTTGAGTTGATGTCAGTATGAAACTATTTGTTATACTATTCACCTTCGATGTGTTCATATGGCACTTTCTTTATGAGATACACTTAGCAAAAGATCACACAAGATACACTCATGAAGCAATTTACGCAATATAAACAAAAACGTCTAATTTAGCTATTAGAAATGAATTGTTGTGTTAATACACTTACAAGACATTACCTAACTTATTTGTATATTATGCAACACTGCAACTATTAGTCGTTTACGTTCATTTCACAGTTGCTGATGTGCAGGAAATAATAAGCACAGTTTGGTAAGTCAGTCATCATTGAGTGATTACACTAAAGAGGTAGTGAGGATTGGTAGCAATAATAATGCACTAAATAATTTACATGATTGCTAATGCTCCATGCTATTATTACAATAGAGTGCCCTGTCATACTGTAGCTATGATGAGTTTGCGAATTAACGAACATAAAAGTCAAATTATTATTGTATCAGTTTCTTATTTACTAGGACGGCAATGATACATGAACTACTTTATTTACATTACACAAGCTCAACTGTGATTGCTCTTCTGTATTCAATGTGGTTGCTACTATTTATACTTTCATTATCAACATTAATAGTACTATTTTTTGCGCGCATAACGGCTAAACTAAATTATAACTTTAGCTATTCGTTGCTAATGTGTTACGTATTGCTGCAACTTTGAGAATAGGACGATGAAGGCAACAAATATGGCAACAAACGCTACTTGACAACACTATCTAATGCACTTGTTACTTACGACATTTTACTAATTTTTGTACGGTAAATATTTGTATGAGGTAAAAAATATTCTACTAGTAAATAAATCAGTGCAGGAAGCAACAATAAGCAATAACTCTGTTTCTTTTAATAAAAAAGATTAAGTAAAGTTATTTATAGTAAAAAAAGAATAATTTAAAAATTAAAAAAAATAAATAAAAAAATGATTAATATACAGGAACGTTTGCACCTCATTGATACATAAAATTTATAAAAAATTTACTCTATCTTTTAAGAATGATAATATTTAGTTTAGCATTGAAATATACATAACAAAAAAACCTTTACAATAATAATTAACGCAACAATATCTCTCGAGCCTCAATAATCTTACGTGCCATGTACGGTGATCCTCCTACGTCACTGTGCATTGATTTTATTAGTTATTGATATTTTGTTTTGATCTACTACCGTGATGGTGGGTTAGCCATGCCACTAATGCCATAGGCTTTCTAAAAGCCTAGCAGATGATAAGCCTATTTATTACTCATGTTTCGTGTAAAGCCATACTCGTACTGATGATACCGTTATGGGTATTGTGAGTATATTTATTCTACTTGTGTCTGTGCCTTGACAATATCTACATTACGGTGAAACGATAAACGAATGCGTGGCTTTCTCTGAGCAGCCATGGCACGTTTTGCTACACGTGGTACGACACGTGAGAGATAATAAATACCACTACCTGCGATTACACCGGCAATTATCACACCTGCCATGTGTCTTCTACAAAAAAGTCAACTTCTTTTACTGGAAAAAACAACAACAAATAAGCAAGATAGTATAGTATTACGTTATACTAAATGTTATATGCACAATGTAAACCAAAATGAATAACAAACAATTTCTGTTTTAATACAAAATAAACTAAATTAAACACGTGTTACATCGAACAGTAAAATAAAGAAAATAAATCAGATATTTAAAGCATAGGCGCGCACTGTACAAGTTTGCGTTATACGAAACTATAAGCACTACATTATTTGTTTACTCTGTAGTTCAAAGAAAAGTAATAATATACAAACAAGCAAAGTTGTGCTGGTGAATGGGAGACAACAAAATTACAAAATAAACATAATTTACATTTGTTCAATTGTTGTAATTAATTTACATGTTTCCACTGGTTGTTGTTTATTTTACATCGCGAGTGGCAGTACGTCAGTCTATCGTTTCTGCTCTGGCATCACTAATATAATTGCTAGGTTTATGTGGTCTGTCGCTAGATGAAATATGTGTGTTGTTTAGGAAAACGAACAGTGCCTTGATTATCTTCTCTTTATCTTCTCAACTCAAATCGTCAAAGTAAAGTGCGCCATTCTTGAACACTTCATCAGAAGTAGAAGTTGGCTTTGATGTGTTGTTGTTGTCCTTACTACTAATGCTATGATCACTATTTAATTTTTTCTATTGCAGAAAACCGCTAACTTTCTCAATACTTGTTTTAGCATTTCACTCCTATTCTTTTCATATTTCCTTCTTACTATTGATACTATTACAACTATTATACTGCTTATTTTGTAATGCTAATTTGCACTAGGGTAAGGGTAAAGTGTGTGCAAACTATTTTGATTTATTCTTTTTTCTTTTCTTATCACCACTAGTGCAAGTATCAGTGCTAATAAAACTATCCGTGTAGTTTTTATTTTATGTATGCGTAGTCATGTGCATGGCCTTCTTATACCGTCGGCAATCCGCTAAAGCAGTGTTAAAAAAATTTTATAGTGCACTACGCTGCTCAATAATTGTACGTGATAGCTGACGCATCTTGCCTAGCTACGTTCGTAATTGCATGATTGTGTGCAACTGAGATGTGTTATCTTTCTACAGTTAATGTATTTTGTTTTCATGTGCAGTAACTCATGAGGAGTGCAAGAGTGCCTCACGCTACGTGACAAGCTATCGCACTCGAATCTCAAGTTGCTTAATACGTTATTCTTTACTATTTGTCTCTTGTTTGCTTGAATAGCTTTGCTGCAGCACTCCAGTGTAGACTGCTTGATTTAATTCATTGTGACGTTACAGAGTTATCTTATCACGCGTTAATTTTTCAACCTCTTGTGCTGAACAGTGAAGCTGAAGTTGTGATGAGGCTAATTATTACTGCAATTCATTTCGCTCTTTTATCAAGGCACTATATTTACTCTACAATAGTTGTTATGCAGCTTGACTTACTTTGGCATCAAACTACTCCTTCATGACTTTTTCCATCGCTAACAATTTCACTTTACGATCCAGAGTCTGAAAGCGTAGTGCGTTGAGTTCATCCTCGTGCTCTTCTTTTTTATTTTACAACTCATTTTGTATTTGTCGTAGTTCATGAATGTACTCCATTCGCTGTTGCATGTATCGACTGGATAGATCTACCTCCTCTTTCAACGTCGTAATGATCGCATTCAGCTACTTGATTCGTGCATCTCGCTCATCTAATAAGGTATGGTATTTCAGTTCGATTACAGAAGGTTATGCAGATGTGGCATATTCTTTTCGTAGTGTGGTATATCGTTATTGCATTGCATTATACTACACTTGTAGCTGCTTGTATTGTTAATCCATGTGTGATGTCACGATGATAGCATCTTATTGTTGCGCAATTAACTGTCTTCGAAGGTCATCTCGTTCATTTTGTAATTAACCAAACTGCTTCATGTATTCGTTTAGTGTGTCTTTACACTGTACAAGGTCCATATTGACTAGTGTAGACGCCACCACGTCATTTTTCAGTACATTACCATGACCGATAAAAACTTTAGATGTGTTGCTCGTTGATTTGCTTGTTTTTTTGTTAGCAGCTTTGCTGTTTTGACTAGAAACTCTCTTTTGCGTTTTTGTAAGATACAGTGGCTTCTTAGCCGCATTAGACACAGGAGGTAAACTACTCATAGTTTTCACTACAATTGACCTAAATAACTTTGAATATGTGCTTAGTATAAAACACTTTATGAACATATGTATTTGCAAAAGTCAAAAAAAAAGAAGAAAAAGATGACGAAAACAAAAGTTTATGTAATACAAAGTTAGCTTGCATTTCAGAAAAATAAAATATGGAAATGCACTTTAGTTGAACAAAGTCTAATTCGAGCATCAAAATATAATATAAAATATAATTGATAGTCATTTTTTATACGCTCTATTACTTTCTATTAATTGACTGAAAAAATAGTAAGGTGTGTATTTCTTTAAATATAATTATAACTCGGCTACTTTTTAAATCTTTTTTTACTCCGTGTATGGCGTTATATTCAACTAGTTCAATTATTGCTATTCCTCCGACTATTATTATTATTATTATTATTACTATTACTACTGATGTCGTTGTTGCTTTATACGTAGTGACTGCGGTACTGTATTTTATTTATCACTATCCTTGTTTATTTTTTTTATCACCGATGCTGCTTTACCATTTATATTAGTAGTAGTTGTTGTTGTAGTTGTTGTAGGTAGCTATTGCTTTGCTAGCACACTCTGCAATTGGCCTTGCAAGGCACTCATGATGACTTGTCGATCATTCTCAACTTATTGTAGTATTCGCTACATTTGTGTGTGAAACTCATTTTGCAGTGTAATGTTTTTAGCCCGTTATGACGTGTACAAGGATTGATATCGTGTCATGTTTAGCTGGGCAGTAGACAAATCGGCTTGACACGCTGCCAACTCATTTCGTACTGCTGCCACATCTTACTGTAAACTTTGCATGACTAACAGGTCTACATCTGACACAGGTGCAGCCAGACTTGTGTAAACAACATCACCACCACTATTACTATCAACTTGATGCAATGTGTTAATATTATCCAGTGCAGTATTTACACCATTCTCTTTACTCTCAGTTTTATTGGTGTTATCTTTTGTCTTATTATTAGTATTATTATTATTTACTGCAACAATTTCATTAACTCAGGTTAGCCCCGCATCAAAGGCAATACACATTGGGGTTCAGAACATCTACTGCAATAATTCCTGTCGAGCACACATTTCTTCTCACTCTACACTCGTACTTCATTTATTTTGTATACTGCTACAATTATTTGTTGTACTTGGTATTTATGTAGAATGCGCTGTTGTGGTCTCAGGTTTGCTCTTGATGCTGCTTTTACCAATACCGGAGTAGATTCCACGAAAAGATTACAATTATTGCAACCGTGTCAAGAGTTGTCGTTAGGTCAGACGAAGTTGCTACACTTCCAGCTGCAATGCTCGACAGCTGTCATGTTATACGTTGTATTTGTGTTCTACTTGCCTTGCATGAATTTAGACTTTTGACAATTGTGCCATGAGATGGTCATGCGATTCATGTAAGTTGTGCAACTCTTCTTCACACTTGACCAGCCGTTCCACCTACACCTGTCGTAGCATGGAAAGCTGTGCAATGGTGCTATCGAGTTTGTAAATGTGGGTTTGCGCAATGTATGGATCGAACTTCATCACGGATTGCTGTAGTTGTACCTAAACACTACGCTCATCATGGGCGGCTATCAGGCATGCGGTAAGTGCTGTAGGACTGACAGCCACATTGCAGCTCTATTTTGAATTCATATCTTGTTCATTACGTTACTATTAATTCTATTTCTACTTATGAGCTGAAGTCTTTAAATTTGATTACAACTAATAGCCTTGACTTTACTTACTTTATGTTGTTTGATGTGGTGCTCGTCGTAGCATACCAATTACAAGTGTTAAACTCCGCTTCAGTTATTCATTCTGCAAGTGTAATCGTTGAAGTTGTGTGTTGAGGTAGGTAATGTGATAAAATAGCTTGGTTCGATCACCAAGATCATCTATCATGAGTGATTGTGAGGTGTTACCGATTATTTCGTTTTCATCATTATTATTATCAGACTATAGCATCAACAAATGCTCTGCTCTTTACAATTACTCTTCATTATCACCTACGTCTACGTCTTATTTTTCTTCATCATATTGACCATTTATATTATCTTTTTCTGATTTATCATCATCATTATCTTCTTCTTCTTATTATTATTATTATTACTATTATTGAAAAGTTGAATGCTATTATTACTCCTGCTACTAAAACTATTACTATTTGTGGTAATATTCACGTGAATAGTTTTACGCTTGACTTTCTCTATATTACTACTGTTGCTCCTCTTTTTGCTCTTAATACGGTAATAAACCATTTGATCGTACATCATGAAATGATCTATTTGGCCATGACTTTTGTAAACTGCCTACAGTAGATGGTGCATTGTGTGCGATAATGTTGTAATTGGCGATGTTATTTTCACCATTTACTTACTCTATAATGGACATTGTGTCACACTTGTCTGCTAGATAGTTTGGTGTAAACTAATACATGTATATATATGTACGCGTAAAAACATCAGAAAAGCATAAAATGACAAAATGTCAAAAGCAACAACAACACTAATAATGAACATAATCATGTTTGTTCAAAGTAGACTTTATACATCGTAAAAAGCTTATAGAAAAATAAAATATATAATGTAAAATAATATTTGATACAATTACTATAAATTTTTAATTATAGTATTGAGATTTGAATGAATGTATATACGTATTAACTAGAAAATAACAAAAACGGAGCAGATAAATTAATGAGAATGTGAATAAAGATTTATATTTGTTAATCTACTCCTGCACTGTAATTTTACTTTACTAAATTTTATCTTCAAGCATTTACAGCCTTGACAATGGTGTCTAACATACACTCACTCGCGCGCTCTGCCACTCCCTTGTAGCCAGGAAAGTAATTCATATCAATCACCACTGCCTCACAGCTCAGTAGCAGTGGTGTAGGGGTGTATTTCTATGATGTTACTTTATCGAAAAGTAGATGAAATGGGTAATGTGTGGTCAACTTCTACTCAGTTCAAGAATCAAAGAAATTGCTACTTGCAATAGGAGAGTTATTGTTATTATTACTACATCCATAATAATCTCTGTCTTTTCTATTTTGCAATTTGCACTGCGGTGAGTTAAACAGACATTAATGTGATCACAAAGAATGTGGCACAAGTATTACATCAAACCCATACAATGACAATTTTAACTTGTCTTCTTATGCAAACATTTCGACTAGCTTAGCAATAGTTTCATGTAATTATGAGTGTGCATTATTTACATATTATAGTCAACACTATCTTTGTACAACTCACTCTTCATCTTCATCACATGCTGTTCTTTCTTTGCTAATAGTTTTGTTATGTGTAAATAACGACTTGTCTTGAGAGTCAATACTCACACAACATGATTATCGTTGTGTACTTTTTTCATTGTTTTCTTCATTCTTGTTGTTGTTAATGTGACATTGCATGCTTTGCTACACTTGAGTTAACAAGCTACGTGTGCTACGAACATCAATAAATAATGAGGTGGTATCGGCTACATACACTTTGATGATAACAGGCAGTGCGTTCAAATAAAATTACTGCAATACAAACGCATTGGTTTCATTGGTTAATAATTTGTGTATCGTTAGCGGTGGTGCTACGGCATTTTCTACTACTGCATGTTACCCACATCACTCATTACTATCATTATCATGTGCTTTGTTTATGTGATCGAGTTGAATGTTGTAGATGAGTAAGTTGTGTGTAAATGGTGGACCAGTGCCCTGATCTGGCTTTGCGATTCATCAGACAGATGCCATGTGATTAGTATACAAAACTCCATTCGCTAATCATCTTTGTACACTACTCCTACTACATGAACTGCTAAGTTAGTTGCTAAATAATGGAGCATCATGTAGATCTTGGTGTGTACAAGTCGTATTAGGTAAATGATTGTTTGTATGACATTGCAATGTCCTTTATCAGTTTAACGTGTGTGCAATACGCACCTTTGTCATAATACGTTGTTACGGTGATGATGATGATGATGATGATGATGATGAGTAGGAGGTTAACATGCGATGCATGATTGCGTACAAATTACGTCGTGAGACTAATTATTGTACGTTATCTAATGGGTCAATCACAATCAGTGGCATAGCATGGTAATTAGCGCCATGATGTACAGTTTACTGTAAAAATTATTATTTTTTTGCATTTCATTGTGCCTTTTTCATTTGATTAACATTATGGCATCATTGACGTAATGCGATTGTAGCTCGCTAGGTGCCAAATGTGGCTACTTTGTGTACCACAACATCTATCTCTTCTACTTTCACTAATTTCTTATTATTACTATCAATAGTGGTTGTGTTTGTGACATCATGACTTTATTAGTTACAATCATTAATGTGTACTAGCTACATCACATCGTGCTACTTATTATAATTCAGATGCATAAAGTGGAAAGTTATGTGATGTTAGGTTCAATAATGTTATGCACATCGTACTGCTGTTCGTTTTAACTCATCAAACGACTGTGCGTGTTTCTTGACACTTGCACATAGTGCAACATGAACAGTCCTACCTTCCATTGATAAACCTTAATTTTAAAACTTCAAATATATTAAAAATTAAAAAAAGACGATAAAACTACAGTAAGTTGTGTAAAGTAGGTAAGACACTAAATATAGATAATTAATTTTGCAACATCAGTAAGTCTTAATGATGTAAAGGTAAGACAAGTAGACTTAAGTTAGTAAATACACATGAATAACAAATACAGAGGGCCGAATAAATATAAATTGTTTAAGGTATCATTTATGCTTGCTAATCGCTATTCTCATACATTTTATCGATCGCCATCGATAGCTGTACGTATTTTTTAACCTACTACACATCATCTTTGTAAACAGGGTGATGAAATAAGATGAAATAGAGTCATTTCAGTACATGATGTGTGTGTAACTTGTACGCGTGAGCTAGTTGGGTGTTTTGTGCAATCTCTTACTTTTACTCTGCTGGATTGGTGGAGTAGTTGGACAGACCAAATACTAAAAGCGATAGTAACGCTAGTAATGGGAAAAGCAACTTACGATTTGTCAGACGTAATAATAACGAATAGCGTGAGGCAAAACTCTCCACAATCTCACTCTATGATAGTGCCACTAATTTTTTGTTAAATTTTTGTGATGATGTACTTTTCATAGAAATCACTTGTTTTGCAAGTTTAGCGTTGTAACGTTTGATAAGATAACGTGAAAGAGCAGAGTAGGCGGTGTTTGCACGTGGCTTGATGAGAAATGAATTACGTGGTGTGGTGCCCTTGAATGCCTTTGGCACGTAAAAGAGTAATCCGCCACTTCCTATTACCATGCCAAATATCGATCAGGTGTGACGTGCGCTAAACTGTGCTCTGCCTAACATACCCTGCTACGCATCAATCTGATAATGCTACTACACATTCTGCTCAATCACTTGTGTAGATTGAATGAGTTGGGCTACTTCGTAGATGGACAGCACATGACCTTGCTATGACACTTATTCGCTAGTATTACTTGCCGAGCTATGATGATCTACCAATCCACGTTATGTCAGTTCATACCCTGCAATAGGACTTATCGGTAGTTAGGCGAAGATGTCTGGCAAGACTTGATTGTTTCTCTTCAGTTATCTATTTGAAGTAGATTAATTTGTCTATCACAATCGTTATGTGGTAAATGTGTTTGATGCATTAACATCGTGTTATTTCACACCAGCAAAAACACAATGTCATCTGTGACGATGTAATGTACTGTTGTTACTTATTGCATTTACACTATTTTGTGTGGACTGTCACATTATTTACATCTTTGTATGAAAGGCATGCATTGTATCATGTGAGAAGCGTTGCAGTTTATATGCAAGCAATGTTGAACGTGGTACAGGCATGGGTATTTATGTGGTGGTGTGTAGTGTAAATTAATCTTAGCATATCGGTTAATGTGACGGTGAAAAGATAGCGCGCAAGGTGCTTGTTATCTCTTACTAACTATGTTTGCTGCCCATTTTTTTTTGTGTTTTCGATATTTGTTAGTATGTACAAAAAAAAGTTTATAGTCTGCCAGTGATAATAAGGAAAAAAACAACATGGTCAATACAGCGAGTAATTACAAACGTTTATAATAAAATGTTTATTTATCATAAAATAAGGTACATATAGAATTTTCAAATATTTGAAAAATTACTACAATAATTACCTCTGTGTTTACTTTGCGATTTTATAATTGTTTTATATATTTTTTAACATTTTGTATAATTATATACATATTTACATACTACAAAAAATACATTCTACTAATTTTTATTACTATTACTACTGTACATCACTCATACACTCACCTTGTAATAACTTCAGGCGATACCACTCAGAAAACGCATTCATTAGCTCCTCTACACCTTCACGTTCACTTTTAGCACAGGCTAAGTAATCAAGCAAACTAACTGGCTATTTTGTCAACTAACTGTCTTCTTGCTTTTTGTTTTCATCACTATTATTGTCGATAATGTTAGTGTTATCACTTTTATTATCTATCTTATCTATATTTCGATGAATGTGTTCAATTTATTGCTGTAACGAGCCCATGCTAGTAAACAAGCGTGGCATTCAATTGTAGAAAAGCGCATTACTGCTTTTACGTATTAATCTGCTATTGGTAATGACCAACTCAAACAAGAACAATTGCATTTATTATGGTATGTTGGACATGATGGGGTGTAATACACCTCAGCGTTGCATTTCTGTTGTTGTCTATTCAGTTGCTGCTTCCTTATTTACACAATTTTTGTTTTTCTTCTTATTATTGGTTTTATCACCAAATGAGCAAATCATGTGCATTAGTATTTGTAGGGCTGTATAGCAACAGGCAGGACATGGCACACTTCATTCAGCTGCATCAATTGTTTTGTGTAATTCTTTACACGTACAGTGCATACAATGGTCAAACGTAAAATGTTAATTTCGTGTGCTAATAATTTACTGTGTTTACATTCCAGTAACTTAGCTGCTGTTCAAGCTACAATACGACGCATTTCATTTTTGTACATCATTCTGATTCAAGTTCATCTAGAGATATTACACTTGTGATGCCCACAATGTTCATATTTTACTTGGCACACGCACATGTAGTGTACTTCTGTTCATTCACAATTATTTCACAATAGAAGTTATATGTTTTGCCATCTAAGGATGACTTGTATCACTATTATTATCCTTATTTGTTACAGTGTTGTTGTCTTCACTCATGTATTGTGATACATCTGCACCATCGTACAAGATATTCAACACTACATACCGAATAGCAGATACCTTGTCTTCGATTCAGCGCAATGATGGCACGTGGCATTCATTAAAGGGACTGGCTACAATAGCAGAAACGATTCGAGTATACAAGGATTGCATTTCCAAGTGCAGCCGTTTGTTCTATTATACACTTTTTATTGTGAATTAACACGATCTTGTTGCCTGTTCATTCACACTATTACTATATTTATTAGTATTGCTGCTTTCATTATCATCACTATTATTGCTTGTGTATTCAATAGTGTTAATATTATCATCAATAGTGTGATTTACCTTACTTTTAGTTTCAATACTCTGCTTGTACACCTGTGCAAAGTAGTAATATAAATTTCGTAAACGTGGCAAATACGTTGACACAACCAGTTGTGCCGTTCAGTCGTTATCTGCACTACTTGAAAAGTGAGAGTGAGTTAGTTCGTCTTACAAGAATGGATGAACGTGAAAACTGTGCAAGAGTTTGTTTACCGATGACATGAGTGTGGACTACATTATCTGCGGGAAGTATAGCAGCATGCGTGGACCAAACTCAACACACAGTTGAGCAGCTATCTTACACTATGGTGCAAGTTTGTCATCATTTACATAAAATTGGGTTTCTATATTAACATTTTTGCATTGCTGTTATTAGTTGTATTGTATTGTTATTTAGGTGGGCATTGGTATTGTTGCTTCTGTGCACTAGTCTGAATTATCATTTATATTACATTTATGCAGTCCTTATGGTAATATTTTGTCACACTCTGGTAGATGACGTGTGCAATAAGAAAAGGTCTTCAAGTACAGACTCATGTAGTCGTTTATTGCGGCAATAAACTCACTTGTAGTTGCACAATGCTAACAAAAAGTTTATTTTAATTGTAATTAAGATGGAATCTGTGATGAGTAAGAGGAAATGTCAGCATTTGGTGCAGATTTAATATGTTATGCATGATCTTTCTATTAATTCGATTCCCCACAATCGTACGGAATGCGATAGATTATCTGCTACCCAGTTACACTTGACTTGCCATCAACACCATCTTCATACCCACTTGAATGAGACATGGTAAAGTAGTGCAACTTCTCCTTCACAAGGGCTTCTTGACGTTCTTTTGCGTGATGTTTACACTAGCCTACATACTATTTATGATACTACAATAACTTTGTTGCAATCGTGGCAGGAAAGTTTTACAGGTCAAGTTCAATGTCCACCAATGACAACCCTCAATGACACACAGCTCTGTTTATCTTATCTTATTTACTACAACAGTGTATGCTCTTGTTAAATTGATTGGTTATGTATTTTCGCTTATGAAGTGCATTCACCAGCATTCTGCCTGATATTGCAAACAACGGATTGCCGCGTAGATCAATGTACTACAATGGTAAAAGAGGCAATGAGACATTGCACACACTTTACAACTCCTTGCACTCTTCTCTAGTTGCCATAGTTGCACTTACAGGCAAGGCAACTGGGAAAGTCATGGTGAGAATTTAACACAGAGCCTCTACACTCCGTCTGCCAACTCCCGTTTTCTGTAAGTGAAGCCTTCGAATCGTACGAGCAAGGGGCAGTGTACGTAGTAGTGCTGCCACACCCGCATCACCTAATCAGTTGTTTGACAAGTTTAATTAGCAGACACTAACAAATTTACTTTGTGTAGTACCTACGTGTGTATTACTTGCATCGGTTGTTTTCTACTTTTGCTAATTTTGCGACTTTGATTATACTTGTTGCTAGTTATCGAGTAGTTGATGATCGCACTTCATAAAGTAGATGAGTAACTCACTATTGCACACACACCGCTCTGCCTCACAGTTGTAGGTGTACAAATTGGCTAATGAGCACATTATTACTAGTTGAAAAACTTTAATACAGGTAAGATTCACAATAGTTCACTTTTCTTTTGATTTTTCTTGATGTAAGTATATAAATTATATACTGATGTATTGAATTAAAAAAGACAGAATTAATGATACAAGAGATAACTGTATAAATACTTTCATTTTGTTTTTTAACAGTCTTAATATATTGCGTTGCACATATATAACTAATTTGACTTTACAAAATAACGAAAACAACAAAAATACATTTGTTTGTAAAAATAAGCATTGTGCAATGATATTATTATGATAAAACAATGTCTTTTTGTTTACGCATTTGTATTGTTTCGCTCTAATGCCGTCTGTACTCGTTTGTCTAACGCCAAGATAACCTACAACACTTCAGTTGCAAAGGCATCACTCAACTATGACTTTGTAACATCATTACTACTACTACAATTATTATTATTAGTACTACTACTGTTACTGGAACTACTAATAACACTAGTGTCATATTTTTTTACACATTGATGTTATAGTGTGGTTTGTACGCTAGGTATACTCATCAAAAGCTGAGTCTTGCACACGTGCCACGAGGGAGTTGTAGAGCTATTATGTTTCTACTTTTATTTTAATGCTCTATGTTTTTGCATTCACCAAGCGCAGAACAACGTTATGGTGATAACTCGCTTCAATCGACATCTACCTTGTTGTTCTTGTGGTGGTTTAGATTTTACAGTCGTTCAATGCTTATTAGACAATGAGGCATTAGCAAATATTGTTGTTGACAACCCACTCGATTACAACTTCCCTTTACGCAGAAATGTGAATCGATTGAGCGCGTTGCGTTCTTATGTCAGAATTTTTGACTTGAAAACAAAATGAGATGCACATTCACACAGAGTCATGATGGTTTTAGCAATAGCGTCAACATGACTTACCTCATTGTGTAATGTACGTGTAGAATACGGTTTGCTTCATGTACTAGTATCAAGTAATTAACGCAGTGCATCTATTCAAGATGTAAATGCAACTCGTTCACGAAAATTACGTCATGTACCTAACAATGATATTATGTCACGAACAGAGTCTACAATTTACGATTTCACATTGCGTCACTGAAGTAATACCTCCTTGGATGACGTTGTTGTTGTTGTTTGTTGTTATTGCTTCTAAATGTAGCTGCTGTTATTATTATTGTGTCATCTTATTCTATGTTTGTTATTTGAATTAACACTTTGTATTGCAGACGTTTACATTGCATTCAGGGATAAGTGCATGTGTTGAATGGCATGCTCAATCAGATTTCATTATGGACTTACGTGTAACAATTATGCCAAGTGAAGTTTACGAGTTTGCAATTCATGCTATGTACGTTACACACTCTACTGTGCGTGTAAAAGTATTCGTCGAGCATGCTCTGTTGCGTTTTTCAGTGCGATGTGTTGATGATGTTCATTTTGTAAAATGTTATTATGGATGCGTTAGTTTTGTAACTTGCACAACTACTTTTTTTTTTACAATTCGTATTTTTGAATTTGCATTGACTCTTTTTGTTGCAATTAATGTTGTAATGACGTTATAGTAGTTTACATTTGTATAAATTGTTTATTTATTAGATTGACAAATGTGTTGAAATCACGCTGACAGTGCCAGAGTTTACGTGGTAAATTATTATTCGTAACACTAGTGTTGTCCTCTGTTTATACCTTTTCCTCATTTTATGTATTTTTATTTTTTTATAGTGTAGAAATGTCTTATGAACGCGTATAATTGATTACACGTTTGTTTTGCATAAAACGTTTCAAAGCTTGCTTGATGTTGTCATGTAAAGTTGAGATGAGAGGCTACAGTAATAGTTATTGCGATTTAGTAAGATGATCCGCTTTCACATTAATATTACCATTCTAATTTTGAGATTCTGTTTTGTTTTCATCGTACTCATTTCTATTACTAGAAGTGGCAGTAGATATTTTACGTATGTGTGTTGCTAATGGCTGTTGCTATAACTATGACAATGATTTACCATGTGACTTGTACATGTCACATATCATACTTCAGGCTTCTTGTAATTGACGCTGTAACTCACCTCGCTCTCCGTGTAATTACTGATTGAGTGAAATCAAATGGACTCGCTCTGCCCTTCATGTCAACTGTTGCTACTGAAGCGATTCTATTTGTTTCACTTTAGCGTTTAGTTCGACTTGACATGCATTCTTTTATGCCTATAAAGTGCTTATTTGCATGTCGAGTTCATTCATCTTGTCATTACACGCACTAAGTTATCGTTTGCACTTGATGAGTGATGTGTGAAGCTGAACACGTTATTTTTTGTAATTTAATTCGGCGGATGAAATATTATACGACGATGATGATGATGACGACTGCATAGTCATGTGTAGTTGAGATGGTGTTTGCGTTTGTGTAGATGTGTGTTATTCATGTGTGTTGGGTACAATAGACTAATTTTGTGATATGCCATGAATAAAAGAATTGGATTATTGTTATTATTGCTGCTGTAAGCGTTTGTTACAATCTATATTACTATAATCATGTATATTATCATTTGGTATATTTGCAAATGATGCACTTAGAGACGATAATTGATGCTATATTTTCTGCTTTCACTGCTGTTCTTTTTGTTATTATTTTTATTATTGATTTTGTTCTTGGTTATGAAGTTTATAATAATGATGTTTGAGTGGCTGCCACATTACTTACGAAGATGTCACTGACGTTATTGCACAAGTGTGTTTGTCAGCTTGATTTACACCTTGTACTACATTTAGTTATTGAAAAGACGATACATTTTCTTCATTCTCACTAGTACCACCAACATCACTACTACTATTATTATTGTCACAAATATATGTCTTGTTCATTTTTTCGTTACTAATTTAAAAAATTCAAACTATAATTATTACAATCGACATTGAAAAGAAGGAAATAACAGAAGTTGCAATCAAATGTTATTGCGTTACATAATAATACGTACACACGTATTGATAATTTAACATTATTAATAATGCGCAAATTCAACCATATACATTAACAATTTTTGTATGAATAAAAAAACAGCAACACTTACGTTTTTCTGATAAAATAATTCAATCAAAGTCATACAAAATTTCTTAGTACAAAGACACATGTAAAAAATTTTCTTCTCATTTTGTTTATCTTTTTAAAGTATTACACTAAAGGCAAATTGAATTGTGATTTGTTATAAATAATTTATTGTTTATCGCTACTGTTATAATAAAACATTTTACTTCTATATTATTACTGTAAAAGAATATTTAAGAAAAAAAGATTCTTACTGAGCAGCTTTACAGTTATTGTTTATTAGTATACTCTTCTTTGTTTGTAATAATATATTTATTCCTACTCTTTGTTGCTTGCTCTTTTTGTCTTTCATCTTTTTCTTTTTGCTGTTGTTGCTTTTGTTGCTCCATTTTGCACAATAGCTCATTAATTTGATTAAGCTTTTTGCTTGCCTTGATTATCACATCAGCTCCACATCGATGCACTATTCTGTCCAAGAGCCTCACCTCATCATTTTACACGCGTTACGCAATATACTCATACCGTTTCTGCAATTTGCTAAATCGGTTTGTTAATTTAAGTAGACGTTACGCATTTTATTCCTTTTGTGCTAATATGTTGTTGTTCAACTCTTTTGTTTGTGTCATTAAGTTTTATAAACTAACCTCACCATGTAGCTCTCCTGTACATAGTCATTCATAATGAGCTGAGGCCATAGTAGATAATAAGTGATTAATTTTGTTTTCATTACTGATATTACTGTGTTTATTTTCATCATCCTTGCCCTGCTCATGATAACTATCTTCATTGTCTGCATTGGTGCACTCGAATGTTGTGTAGGAAGCTAGCATGGCAGATTTAATAAGTGTGACGAGTTTAAAGGCAAACCCATCACACGTTCTTTGCGTGCTTTTCTACTTTATGACATCATCAACATTACTCATTTGGTGTGGTACAATCGTTAGGAACATATCACCCAAAGTAAAACTATAATTTGGAGGACACTAAAACGGAACGTGAAACGAAAGCGGTTATGGTACACCATTGCTTGTGCTAATAACTGGTAATGCACATCTCTACATCAAAGAGTCGGCTTGACCTTCATTATCACCATTGTAATAATCTTGATGTTGATAAATGTGTTAGTAGTGATAGTACGTCCATCCTTTACGCAGCTGATCTCACACTGGAAAAGCTACCATGTACATTTCAGAAAGTGCATCTTCTTCTTTTTCGTTTTGATATTGTACTACGAGTATGTTATTTTGCATTTGCACATTTATCGTGTTTTAGGTACTATTTATGTTATCCGCTAAGTAAATATGAAATGAGAAAATACGATGAATGTGTGATTACAAACTTGTCAATAAGGTATTATTATCATTTATATCCTTATCATCACCAATAACAACATCTGTACGGTTTTTGTTTTATACGTGTCGTAGAGCATGTTTGCAATGTGCCATGACCTTCCAGTTAGATGCTTCATCAACACGTACGAGTAACTACGATTCACTCACGTACAATCCACGAATGGAGCCGTCACTGTAAAAGATCATAACCACGTGTAATCCAGTGCCATTGTCTAACACGGCTTATCTGATACAAACCGGTGAAGGACCGTCTTCAGGTAAGTTGCTCTGTGTAATTTTCTTGTACAGTTGACGTACTGCTGGTATAAAAGTATACGTATTATTATCCCTATTAACCTCATTAGCATTGACTTTATCAGAGATATCATTTTTATGAAGCAAATGTTGCGTTTCACCTTTATTGGTAATGAGTTTAGCCTCATGGCCTGCCTGTACTTCGTGACTAAGTTGTGTGTTGTGTGTACAAAGTTGAATAATAAAAATTTCACCATTTTATGTCAATGTTAACACAATAGGTGATTTTAGTGTCATGGTAGGTGTGACAAAACACATGTCAATGACATGACACGATGCACTTATCGAGTTTACAGATATAGGATGATCTTGATCAGCACGAGAGCAATGCTGCGCTGACGAATCTATTACACCATGTTTCTTTAATTTCTACAACTATTGCTACTTTGTATGCGTATCAATTGACTTTGAGATGCTACCTTTATTACTGTTTGCAACTTACTGATGGCATTATTCTTCTGTCTGCTTGTTTGTGTTCTTCTTATTCTTCTTCTTTTATTATTTATGTTTACTTTTATTCTTATTACTTGTTTATTGCCATTCTTGTCATTGCACTGTTTCTGCAAACCCAAACGCATTGAGGCGTCTATGCTACCGCGGCATTGTCTACTGACGCTTAATGTTGTCGTTGTTTTTCTTCTACAATTAGGGAAATTATTTTATATTACCTTTTGCAACATTCAATGCTTCCACCTTTTTACACTTTTCCTACATTGTGCGTCATTTAATTGTGGGTACAGGCACTTTATCATTATCATCATCATTATTATCTACTTTGCGAGTTAACTATTTACGTTATTTTTATAACAATAATGATTACTACATGTTGTTGTTTTTATGGTTGTTTTGTGAATTTTCTTTGTACGGATCAGTGTAGACGTCGGTGTACTTAACACCATGCAATGGCTGCCGTGCATAACGTGGACCAGCCATCGTGGCATACTTACGTTCTTTTACTTGTGACAAGTGTTACGTTATACACTGACCAAGAAGTAAATGTGAAATAGTTTGATTGGCAGTGGAGGTAAGTACGCCAACAAAGCTAGCGGTGGTGTCAAGGTACATGAGTTCATTGTTGTCCAGCAATATTCACACAAGTCGTCTTCATTTTAGCCATGACATGTGTGATAGTGTGTGGTAGAACTCTATTGGATTGGCAGACAACACCAATGCTGTGGAAGTAGAAGAAGATGATGATGCAGACTGTTGATTTTTATCAAGTATTGGATTTCAGCAAGCCTGACGCACACGTGCACTTGTCCTAAACTCACTCACAAGTGCTGGTGAGCGTGTAAAGTCAATAACGTAGTGATATCGTGTACCATTCGTGTTGATTATTAACAATGAACGGCCATCTGGTGCGGCTATGCATACATGATGTGGTAATAAACCCTCATGTACATCGATATGGGCCATTGTACTACTCGTATCGCTACTGGTAGAACTATCTTCACCACTACAGCTATCATTCAAATCATGTCGTTCATCTTCGTGTATAATGCTTTATGCAGCGTCATTCCTCTTAGCAATAGGAACATTATTACTGTCATTTTGGACATGCGATAAATTTTACGTGTTCAATTTGCTCTATATTTATGCTGACTTGGACATGTTAGAGTTTACATGAATGCAAATACTTCGATTTAGTGCTAACGCGGTTATCTGATCTTACTTTTCGAAAGCAGGTGTGAACAAGTAAACGTGATTTTCATCACGGTTGACAATATAGGCAAAGGTGTCATTGCCCAAATGAGTTATGCTATTGGAGTGCATCTTGTCTATTTGTTATTTCTCCTTTTCCAGACCTTTAATTAATTAGCTGGATTTATTCAAACTTGTTTTATTGAAGTATGCAATAAGCTTAGAGCAAAAAAATTTTACTTTATGCAAGACAGTTTGAAAAAAAAAAAAAATACAATAAAATTGAGAAAAAAATTTTTTTATTAATTTTATTATACTACACTGTTAGATTACTTACATCGAATGCACATATTTTCTGTCAAATTCAGTAATAATACATAAATAACACATAAAAAAATATTAATAGTTTTTTTTTCCTGTAATTAATCTTGATGTACATGTAGAACATTGATCACTATCATCATAACAAGTTTCTTTATGTTCTAAACTTACTCAATTTTCTGCTTGTAATAATGCAAACGGTACAAAGTAATATATATATACACATATATGTATATATATTGTTATTAATAACGAGGTACACTTTAACTGGTAATTTGTGTTCCACTCAAATCAAAACAACAACAAATGTTTTTCCAATAGATTACACATTTTATACTTTACATATTTTTTGGTCACTAAAACAATATTATATTACAGAGTAAAAATTTATATTTTTTCTTTGAAGACTTATTTATATTTACATACATGTATACATATATTTTCTTTGACTTAATCAATTAAACTTTTTTTTTGTTTCACATTGCATATGTTCTGTTAAAAAAATATATACCGAAGAAAGAGAATTCTGTACATGAGGTATAGCCCTATAGTCGAAAGCAAGGTCAAATACCCGAAAAGATATAAACAATAAATAAATAAATAAATTATATTTGATTTATATATTAGTTAGTCAAGCGTTGTTACCATTATGTTTACGAGCACATGGTATCACCAGAGGGAATGTTGTACACCGATAGTTTGATGTGCCCATCGCGTGAGACCGGGCGTGTTGGCACGAACGCAGCAGGACAGTCATGACGAATTCGAACAGGTGGAATTGTGTAGGCCTCTGAATTTGTTGTGGCAAAGTCACGATTCTATGGCATCGGCTCATTAGTTGGCTTTTCACGAATGTGTGAGGTGGGCACCTCCTTTGGTGGGTACTCTACCGTGTACGTGGTCACCCCGTCAAAGGGCAAGTTGCTATCATCGCTGCTGTCGGTCGATTTGAAACTCTTTGGTGGACGTGGAATCGCGTTCTTGTCCTTCAAGGATTGAATCGGCTCATCCATCGCACGCTTGGTGGTATCATACAAACCTTTTAGCTTTGGGATTGGTTCTACCTTACGCTGAGCTCGGTTGTACTATGGAATGTAACCAGGGAAATCAGCTCGGTTGGTGCTGACCCCGTCAAACGGCAGCGAGGGAGGTAGTTATGACTTTGGCTTGTACGACTCGGCAGGGCGAAGCGGGAAGCCGTTGAGCAACTCCGCTGCCTCTTGCTTGGTGGTCTTGTAATGTCCAGGCTAGGCTTTTGTGGATAAAAGCTGTGAATGTGGCTTGCGACGTGAGGTGGAATCGTTTTTCTTGGGGACGTACTCATCACGGTAGGTGGTGTTGCCGCAAAATGGAACTTGAATTCCTGGACAGTGATGGTGTCCACACTCGCAGATACGACACACACAGGTTCGACCATCTCCATAGTCTAAACTGGCTACACTGTGTAACTGAGTCATGATTGCTGTTGTGACTGAGATATAGAATGTGAAATTAGATATTGTTTACTAAGTTAAGTTTGTATATGTTTGTTTTTGTGCGATGCGTGTAAAGCTTTAAATATTTGTGTGCTGCAAATATTTGTTATTTTAGAAAAATACAGTATAGTGAAAGTACATATTATAAAATATTTTCATACATAACATTGAAATAGTAACAACAACATGCAATGTAAAGAAGGAAGTTAATATGTGTTGTCTTTGTGTTTTCATTCTTTGTTTTGACGACAATAATAATAATACATGTTAAACTCGCCATCCATACAAAATTTAACGTTGATCACAAAAAAAGTGTGAAACTTGTTTACATCGTTGGCACAAAAACAAACAAACTACCGTTACACAAAATCACGCAAATTCAAAGAACTTTAGCTCTACAACATCTATGTTACATGCATGTATTGACAAGATTGATTTTTTAAGAAAAATTATGTTTTTTCAAATATTGATAAGAAAAAAAAGAAGTAATAATTTGCATTCAGCTTGAAATTACTTACATGTATTTATTTGCTAGTATACTAGTCAATACACAAATGTACACACAGAATGATATGTAGGTTAAATATTTCGAAAATAAACTGATTAAGTTTAACGCTGTTCTAGTAAAAAATTTAAAAAAAAAAAAAGAAGTAAAAGAGGTAACTAAATGTGAAACGTAACATTTGATAGAAAGTAGCGTAGTATAGAAGTATACTATTTTACATTGTAAATAAATAATTAAATATCTAATAAGCAACAAGCGTTAGTGCGATAAATTTATTATTGTTTAATACGTGGGATGCAGTTGCACTTGTTGAAGTCAACGTGATAACTCATAGGTTGACATTTCATGAAACGGAGTGGGCTTTTGTGAGTGTGGTGATAAATAACTACTATTATGTTTACACATTTCATTATGCCTGGACAATTTTGCTGCGGTTAATGTAGACTCTGTACGTGATTTTTGTGCGTGTATGTGTGCAAGATGTGCTTGTACACTTTGTGCAGTAGCATGTGAGGTGAGATGTGGTACACCAAGTTTAGTTATTGGTCCAAAAGACGAGGAATGACTAAAGACAGACGGTGTACGAGTGTGTTTAGTGTTTGCGCTATGCAAGTCGTTATTCTAACTATTCTCATAAGTCTATGCATGTTTTAATTGTTGTTAATGTTGATGTTACGCATCGCACATTTTTATTTCCTTGACAGTAGATGCTAGCAACACGTCATTTGCATCATTTCTATTCAACTTATTTCAGTTTTGCGAGCAATGTGATGTGAATTATTTCTTATGATTATGTACCGCTTTATCATTTTGCGTTTTGTTTTTACCATGTAAAGGAGCATGAGGATAAACGGAAGACGAAGGAGAAGAAGAAGGATAATGATGTTAGTAAGTATATGTTGCACTCAACGCAGACATTACACGAGTACGTGGCATCACTATTCGATCATAATCAACTCCTGGTGTGTAGGTTGCATCAAATACAACATCTTTTCGATATTGCACCGGCACACGTGGCAGTAACTTTTGACATTGACAATTTACTTTAGGCAAGGCTAATTTATTTATATGGGCTCGTCTACTCTATGTTGTTGTGTTTGTTCTTGTGGTGCATGATGTCTGACGTGTCTTGGTGCGTTTCTTGATATCTGCAGGTAGATAACAAATACTTTTACTTTGTTTTTCATGTTGATTTATTATTTTATTGTTATTAATATTATGGTGTGTATAACCATTTGCTTTGTCATGATTACACTCAATCTGCCCTTACGCATTTTTGCGTGCATTCGCAGGGTTGTTTCTCTTGCTGTTGCAATTGTCATCATCAAATGGTGATTTTTTCTAGGTGGCAGAATGTTACAATTACCAGCAGTTGTTTACATTATTATTATCGGTAACTTTTTGCAAGTGCTTATGATGTTTGCTACGACGATGGAGAATGTCTTGCAAACGTGCTGCGTTTTCTTTATCTATCGCGGCAGTATAGTTGAGATGATCTGCAACTGTGTGAAGTACAAAACGAGGTGCACTGCTACTCATTGTACACAAGTACTCTAAATAATGTTAATTTCGGAGATAAATAAAAATCAATATATTAACAAGTATATGCTTTTATTTGAAAACTTTTTGATAAATTGGTTTCGTATACATTACGCGAATTATAAAGTGCAGTGAACAAAAATAATAAAAAAGAACAAATTTATTTTAGTGTTTTACAATTTGATTTTATTGCACCACATTAGCACATTCTTTTTATATAGATAATTATTAATTTTTTAAAATGATATTATATTTTTTTCCAATTACGTGTCTATCTGTTAGCAGCAGAGTAAACGTCGTACAAAACAAAAGTAAATAAAATGATAGTAAGACGAGTAAAGACTAAAGTATGTCAGTAAGTATATTTGCACACTTTGCATCAAAATTTTTTTATATATGTTTTTATATATATATTACAAATTGTTTCTTTTCCACTATTACCTTAAAAAATTTATCATTAATTTTGATTACATTGGTATTGATGCCAGAAAAATAAAGTTTGATTATGGTGATTAGATGTATGCATCATTTTACTCTACTCCGTAAAAGGAGTTCATAACTTGTTTTAATTGATGTTTATCGTTTGCATTGCTTATACCATCTCGAGGCTGACCAAGGGCAATGACCTATGTGGTGGTTACCCCACTTACTTTCTTATTTGTCGCGGTGCTGAAGTAAGTGTAACTCTCTCCGACAAAGACACCATTAAAACACACCCATGACTGTGTATTACATGTCTAGACACCGTCATTACAGTTATTACTGTTGTCATTATTTTTAGTATTGCCAATATTTCTACTCTAATTAAGTGTAGTAGTATCATTACAGGTGAATTGCACCGCATCGGCCAGAGCCTATGGCCACGAATACTTGATAACATAACCTTAATGGAGAGTAGCACTCTTTTATGTAATCAGTCGTGTTAATACTTTCTATTAGTCTTCACTATTATCAGTATTGTTATTACTACTACTACTGTGATTATCTTGTTTGTGTTGACACTCATCGTGATTTGAGATAAACAGACGCTTACATGTCGGCAGAGCAATGTTTCACCATAACGGTAAAACTAACACATAATCTACGCTCATTGGTTTTCTTTTTTTCATCTCTGCACAATTTACAGTAGATTTCATTGTATGTGATGACTATAATGACAAGGTAGCTCGTTTCATATCTCGCACCAATTTCTGAAAGAGCAACTCACACAAATCCTCGTCATATGGTACATCTAGAGTAAGTAGCAGTGGCTGCTGCAATGGATTGAGCTGTGTGTTGTAGAACAGTGATTATGGTGTGATGTGCAGTGCACTGCCAAGACTACCAAAGTAAACATCCGTATCTGCAAAGGCGGAGCAGTAAAACTGTGGCACTTCTACTTCATTATTACAATTTTCTCGTTTACATTCATCATCATCTTATTTGATAACACTACTAGTATTATCATTAGCATCATCTCTTTTACAATGCACTTTACCATGTTATTCCTACTAGTAGAACTACTATGGTATATTAGTATTTGTAGTAAATTGTTGTTACTATTATGGTGACTTTGTATGTGCTAAACGCATATAGGCGTTAATTGGAGACGCACACAGGTCCATTACCACATACCCACTTTACTGTAAATATCGTTTTAACATATTGTCCGCAGAAAGCTGCAATGAGCCGGTTGCCAAATTGCTCTCATATCGCAAGACCACTGTGGCAATACGACACAGCATCATCAATTATAACTCTTGACTTCGAAAAGATGATGATGATGATGATGAAAGAGGAGGAGTAATTGTACTTTGTACACGTAATGGTCCATGTTCACTATTTAAATGATGCTAACGAATATAATACGCATCACTATGATGCGTGAATGCATGATAGCAGCGTACTAGTCGTGTATAGGCAGCCCATGGAATAGAAACAGAGGTACAATCTTTTTTCTTGTACGCAGGTCAAGTGGAAGGAAATTGTACACTAAATTAGGCAATAGCACCGGCAATACGCTGCTGTGCAATGGAGCGTTGAGTGTCATTCCCTTCGATTCGTCGTAGTATTGGTTTGCACACGTTATTTACGTTAACATGTACCATGGCCTGTTCTATTTCTTCGTAGACCACTTTACACTTTGTCTTGAGATCAAACGAGGCGATGGTGCGTTGTAATATTTGCATGGCATGCACATTAACAGAGGCGTTACTCTTTAACGATAAATCACGAATAAGTTGTTCGTCATAGGTGGTCTGATGGGGTAAATGTGAAAGAACATCATCGCGTAAGAAGAAAAGCATCCCAAGTGCGTAAAGTAACTAAGTTGATTTATGTACTGAAGATGTACTTGAATAATAATTATCCAATCTCTCTTTACCTTGCTGCTACAATTACTATAAATACTATTACTATTAATATGTATTGTTATCCGTTTTACTTGTATTATGTTACGTGTGTGTAATTTACTGATACCACACCAGTAAGGGTTAAATTACTTATGCAGGTACACGTGCAATTTGTGACAAAACTCATTTACCCAAAATCTACTGACTGTGCCGTCACAACTTACGTGGCTCGTTTCAATGCAATCCTTCTGTCATATTAATATCATTAGTAAGACTGTTTGTACCACTACCACTCATGCTGTGGTTATGATATGTATTTACACTTGCCTTTTCCAAAACTTGCAAAAAGTCTCGACGCAGACGTGTTCAGTGCTGCACCGTTAGCACCTCACGATGAAAGGCTAACAATGGGTCTAACTTATGTCAAGAGGAAGTAAAACTTTCAGGCTAGTTTACTTGTGTAGTACTGCAACTAGCGTAATGACGCTTATCACTTCGTATTTGCTGCATCTTTGAGTGTTGATGTAAAAACAACAACGATTGATTATTTGTATTAATATTTTCTATATATAAGTAAACGCTTTTCTCGAAATAAATAGTATATAACTTTTTTTGTTAATTTTTTCTTTTTTTTTGAGATGTACCAGAATGAAATCAGATATATGCAAGTATATTTGTGTATGTATTAGTGTATCACAATATGTGGTAGAAAAGTTAAATACATAAAGAAGGAACACACACACACAAAAAAGAGAAAAATCTCTAACCATGTCCAAAAAACCCCTCAAAAGAAGGTATTACAATATTTACAAGGTAATGTAACTGTCTTTTTTTTTCTTGACAGCATTATAAATATAAATTAAAGTTAACTCTTACAAAGATAAGTGAACGAAAAGTGTATACAATAAGTAGCGATATGTATGTAATATTACTTTTTTCCCCTTCTTCTTGTTTACGTTCGGGTTGCCTGGGCGGCTGCGTGTAGTGCATCTCATAAATTAGCAAATAACGAGCCTACACTATCGGCAATGACATTTTGTAATTTGCAATTTCCACATGCAACAGTCTACCATCCCGTGCTAACAAGATATTCTCCAAGTGCCGATCCCCAACTCCCATGACAAAGCTGAAAACACTATACCCAGCAAAGCTACGTGTGTAACGCGCCATGGCTCTACTCATCTCGCGTTACGTTTCATTGTACTGACGTAGATAACGCAGCACATCACGCTGTACACTTTGTAACGTGACCACGTGTGGGATTAACTACACCAGACCATCATGTGGACCCGTGGCTAACACACGGTATGGTGTGAGGTACAACTCCAAGCCATCACGTTTACACAACACATCCATTACATGAATGAGTTGCAGGATAAGTTGGTCTTGACGAACATCATCGTGGGTCTTGAACATCAATGCAGCCTCAAACAATTCATTATTTTTATTAGCATACGCACCATTTTTGTTATTCTTGTCATGCTATTACTGAAATACCACAGAGTTAAATACACTTATACAGTTTACTTACTATGCATGATGTTTTTTATGACTATCATTATCTTTTATCATAACACATGGATAATCACTTGGTTTGTTTGTAGTGTGATGTTCTACTTATTATGATTTTACGGTCTGCTGTACAGATGAATATGTTGATGATAACTTTGGTGTAAGCGCGTAGACATCTTCATCATTGAAATCGTCTTATGTGTCATTACATTGTGTACTAACCCAAAAGGGCAATCGTAGAGGCATCTTGGAACTCTTGAAGACGAAGAAGCGTGAGGCAACAAAGCCACGAACAAACAAATTTGGGTGTGTGGGTAACGTTACACTACGCCGCTCTTTAGCGGATAGAAAGCAAAAAGATGTAGACGGTAAAGATAATGGACTATATAAATGATTGTTAGCATTAATAACGCTATCAGCTATTTTTTCTGTTGAACTAGATGTACCTGTCTCATTGATATGGATAATATTATCAGAGGTAGTAGTAGTAGTAGTAGTAGTAGTAGTAACAGTAGTGTTCGTTGTGTTTAGCTTGCTTATACTGTCATTAAACAGCTGCTGTAGACCACAAGCCTTTTCACTCAGCAACTTTCGGCCTCGTTCTATTTGTCAGTGTCGTTACGAATTTCCTCGTTTCACTTTACTGCGAAGTAGTTTGAGTGAGTTGTACAATCTACGTTGCTGTTGTAATCGATGCACAAAAACTGGAGCCTAGTTGACAAGGGCACTTTATAACTTTACACAAAAATTACGAAAAATAAACAATCTTTATGCATTTTTACAATTATTACCACCACCATTACCATTGAAAGAGTTTACAACAACTGTATTTGTTGGAGATGACAGTGGTGTGGCCTAAGTTAACTCATTATTTACTTTTTATAGCTGTGCCTACACCAACACGGTTCAATACAGCGTACAACAAAACTATCAGTGATGCAGTGCCTTGTCAATGAGAAAGTCTGCTAAAGTAGTAATCGCTTTTAGATTGTTATTATTGTTACTATTTCATTTTGTTTGATGTACATTCAGACATTGATTACATTGAAAATTGTTTTCAGTATTGTCATTAGTATTTACTTTAGTTTTTTCTTTCTCTGTGTTATTAGTAGTTGTGTACGTAAAACGTAAGGCTTGAACCAACTGAGGTACAATTCAGCAAAGCTGCTCATCACTTTCCTAGCATAGCTGTCTGACAGCCAATGTGTGGACTTCGTCAATGTGGGCAAATAAAGAGGAAAGACAGGCGAGTGTGTCTGACAGAGGCAAATGGTGTCACTGGGCGATTACCTCCGTTGCAGCCATTCGTTATGCTGCGTTAGTTCAATCCACACACCGGAGAAATGGAATGCACAAACGTGTATCTCAATTCAAGTAGAGACGATGACGTCAGAGCAGTTATATTTCTTCTACGCGTAATTTTTATTGAAACAGCGGAGGATGGTTGGCGATGGCACTTAATTGAACACGTTCATTTACTCCAGGCTCATAACACACAAAATTACTTCGACAATGGACACCTCTGTTGTAACCGTTATTGACATTATTTTAGTTATCCGTAGTAGTAGTCTCATCCAAAGAGGAGAATAATAATGCCTTGGATAGCACCATAGCATAATTTTCACACAAGTTATCGCTTTTAGCCGTCATGTAATCATAATCTACATATGGTCTTGTTATTTATGGTAGTAATGATGAAGAAGTAGTAAAACGATTGGTGTGAATAGTGACATTACTGTTATCATTACCAGTATTTATGTTTTTTATATTGTCATTTGATTTGTTACAATGAACAGAAGTTTACAGAAAAAGCGAAGTAGCATCACGAAAGATAACAGGACACGCACATTATCGCACCAGCGGGAAAGTTACACGTACATAACCAATTATTTATTTGTCTACACAATTCCCCTTACAATAATCCGTTTTAATGTGTTATGTGTATGTCTTTCATTGCCTATCCATTGTTTGCTCCGTAATGTACTTGTACGATATTGGATCGAGTCATGGTATAGATTGTAGTCTGCCTTAATCTAATTACCGTAGCAACAACTCATCATTACTAGGTGATGTATGGCTAACTATTGGCTGATTGCATTTATTATGTTGCTTCTAATGTTTGATTGCATACAGAGGATACACATGCATGCCGGTCTTGAGTAAACCAGCCACGTTAAATAAATGGAACGAGCAACACGCTATGGGTTTATTGGCACTATCGAGTACACGGCACACAACAAGTGTGTCAAGAAAGACATCAGCAATAGACAGTGGGAACGTGATGGTCTCATTGTACACATACATATTGGATACAAATGTACGTGTATTATTATTATTGATGTTATTCGTTTTACATAAACGTTCATTTGATCTTAAGGTTTATGACACTGCGATGGTGGATTGTATTGGTGGTGTTAGTGAATTATTACAATGAACGAGTTGAAACTAAACTCTTCGTGGTGTATTATAAATCTGCGAAGTACACTCACTACTATTATCAACATCATTTTTACTACCACTAATGTTAGATGTAAAGGTTTATTATAGAGATGTGAGCTGTATGGTGACTGGAGTATGACGTAATTTACAACTAGGAATGTACAAGTTAGAATAACGGATTCAATCAAACGTGTCGTGGGCCGGTGAGGTTGACAGGATGTGATGGACACACTACTAATTTGAGATCATCTGTGCAATATTGAATATAACTACAATTTAAATGTTTGTTAGAGTAACGACTTTAGTAAAAAATAAAGTTGAAATAGAGTTGTTTGAATATTTGTAAAGAGACATTGATCGGTAAATATACATTCATTAATTGTAAATTGCGCTAAAATGAGCAAACGTTAATTTACAACTATAAGAAGAAAAGTATTCTCTTCAAAAAACAATTGCGATTAGTTCATTACACTTAATAAATACATCATCTCTTTCTTTAAAAAAAAAAAATTATCGTTAATTTAAATATAATAAAAAAGTTAAAAGCAAAACAGCTTTAGAAAAAATATTAGTTTACAGTAAATACAATTAATACCCTGCTTCACGAACAAGATACTTGTACGATGCCGCTACTTTGCTTGGTGCACTTGATTTACTTGCTTGAGTTATTTCCAGTGCACTCTGTTCCATTGCTGAATTATTATTATTATTATTATTATTATTATTATTATTATTATTATTGATACTTGATTTATGAACTTGAGCAAGTGAAGTTGGTTGGTTTAAGTGTAGCAACGGGTAAAGTGAATTACGAGCAGAGCGAATAGCCACAGCATCTGTCCCATCTCACTGTACGGTTAACAAAATTTGTATCGCTTTCTTTCAGTCTTCTTTGTTATCGTTTGGTCCATTAGTACTACTATCAGTTTCATATATGTTTTGTGTGGAGCATAAGTTAGTGATTTCTGTACGTGTCTGAAGCACCTACAGAGCCGTGTACAGCTAGGTAGCCATCTTCGCTCGTACTTTAGGGTATCGACTAGCGATCATCACCAGAGCCAGCTGCATCGCACTGTGCCGTGCGTCCATGTGAACACTGTAACAACAGTTAGCCAACAAAGTTGTGGCAGGCAACAAGAACGTAATACACGTGGCATAATACTTCAGTTCACTCCGAAGTACATTAACCAGTAATAAATGTACGTTTGGGTCAAGTAGGCGTTGTGTGAGTAAAACGTCTACTGCACGTGTAAATGGAGTGAGAACTCGTTCATTGTGTGCATATTGCTGAGCCACATGGATAACACATGAGGATAGTTTGGTGTAATACAACTACGAATTTCTACTTTATGGTTTCTACAACTTCTACCCAACATTCCCAATGTTATTATTATGATGATTGCCCTATTGATTAAATTGTGCATGTTGCAGTGCCTGCTGTAGTACTCGTCGAGCTGGTTTATTGATATGCTACGAGAAATCACCAGCGGAGATGATGAGTCCAGACACGAGAGAAGCCGCAAAGCATGAAAGTTTATTAGAATACGTGTTATCTCTATGTTGCAACGTTTGCTAAGGTTGTAATAAAAATGGCAGACCAATACGCTACAGGACATCCTATGGATTATGCCAGTCAAAACAATCTTTTACATTGGACAACATTACATTCTTGTAGTACTATGGGTTGTGTTTTTCACTTTGTGCTTTTTAGTATTGCATTCGCTACACTGAAATTTGTTGCACAATGCGTTGTAACTGTTTGATAGATTATATTACACTCTCATCTTACGGCTTTTATTTCATTTGTTGCACATTTTCCTAATTATTTTACACTTGTGATTCATTCTACATGAGGTGCTGTTGTTGCTATTGTTGATTGAATATGTATTGCATCAACTACCAGTGCAATGTCATTTTATCGGACGTATTTGCTACATTAAATTTACCTTTGTTCAATTCACATGGTGCAGCAAACAAAGTACACAGTACCTCTCCTGCTTCTGCACGAACTTTATCCAGTTTCTACATGGACAGACGTAGTACATTGCACAAACACTTTATTACTATCTTCTTGCACAGTCGTACTTTATTATCTTTGCTGAATGTGTAACTATTAGTTTGGTGTTCTTCTTGACCATGTTGTTGTTGCTACACTTGAATAACTTTCACATTTACATTCATTGCGTTTATTTTACCCTTGTCAAGTTCAGCATCATCATTTTTAGTTTGGATATTACTACTCTACTATTGTTATTTATGTTATTGTTATTAACACTTTGCAAATTGTAGACAGTGAAGTAGTACACGAGGTAGTTATTGTAATGCGGCAATTCGTACAAATGAGCCAACATCACCTCGTCGATCTACCGAGTAGTCATTGAGTGCGTCTACAAACACCTCTAACAAATTCTACAATCAAGTTTCATGACACTCAATCTGATTGAGTGAAACAGATGTGAAAACATGACTCAGTGAGTGAATGGCATTACGACGAGTCTATGGATCATTCTAGTCTAGTCCACACATTTTACTAATACTATTACTGCCGCTAATAATCTTATCTGTTGACGAACATTGACATGCGTTTTGTAAAATGTCTATTACTTCAAAATAGTATATTTTAGAATTGCTTTCATTATTACTTTCTGAAGTTGTCGGAGCAAGCAATCAGGCAGGTGGTATCCCACCTATTATTGCCACTAGACCTCGTCGTTACAACACAGACGATGGCAATGATATATTATTATTATTACTATACAAAGAAGAGGAAGTAGTAGTAGTAATAGTAGATGTTGGACAGTGTGAGACATGAGCCAACAAGTCATGAATTATCTTATGATGCATGGATGGATTAAATGATTTATAATAGACACGTGCAAACTAGGTAAACGTTATCGCTGCCTCTGTTTGCACACTCTACAAGATGTTTTTAGCACACTACACCATAAACTCATGTAGTTTCACTACAGTGTTGACTCGTAACGTTCTTTGAGTTAGTGGTGAGGTTACATGAAGATGAAGAGGCAAGTTCAATTACCTGCTGGCATAGGCGTGAATTATTTTACAACATGCCATACGAAGATGCTACCCACCACGTGCACGAAACATTCGATTAGAGTCGAGTTGCGTGATAACTTACAAAATACGCGTACGCAATGGCAATGAGTGTCACATATTACACGATAACATGATATTATTGTTATTATCATGAATAGGTATTATTTCACTTTGTACTTGTTATTGCTCTACTACACTTATCACATTTGATGGTTTGTTGTGTGTCTCACATAAATTGTCTGTATTTTCGTTATTATGCGGTGGCAATAAATTATCCATGGGCATTTTGTAAATAAGTTACGCCAACGCCAACACCGCTCCATGACGAGCCGCCAAGGTTATCTCGTTTATTCGATTTAGTAGTAATGGGATTATTTCATTTTCTAACTATGTAACACACAATACAGCCATGGAGCCAAGTGATCGTGCAGCCAACTCTCGTATCTTGCGATCTCAGTGAATGAGTTTGCGGTAAACTAGTTCATGCACAATGGCCTGTGTGTACACCTAAAAACAGGCTACTCGTACTGCAATATGCTCATAGGCATGGGTCAGTGAGGCTAATGAGAAGAAATCAATCAATGTAATTAACTCTATCCCATGTGGGAAGTTACCTAATCGACCTACGCACTACTGAAAGGCCGCTGCGGCAGCACGGCGAACATGCACTTCTCGATCAAACAATGCGGTGGTGATGAGATTAGATGAGAGCATTTGCACATGTTAGGTGAGGTCCTATGGGTTATAGGCTCGGGCCAAACTTCAGCAGGTGTAGCATGCCGCATCACGTACATGCGACCCAACACTGTAGGTGCCTTTACTCACATCAAATTTCAAACCTCGTGCAATACAACGTGTAAGCAAATGTAGATCCGACGCAATCAACAGTCCACGACGGCACAGCTCTGCTAAACTCAACAACCCACCATGCCAGAGACTGTCATGGTGGCTACTAAGCTTCATTTCATAATCTTCTTTTTGTTGTTATTAATTATTATCATGATGTTGGTTGACCTGACAGTCAAAGATGTCTCATATGGCATGAATGACTTACTGTGCAAATGACAGTGGAAGTCGTTCACACAAACGACCAATCCCCTTTGCGGCACTTCATCGTACCACGGTATTTTTATGACCAATGCCGTCTAACAATAACGCAATACCCATTTATAAATGTTACACGTTGCCCTCAATAACATTACGTTCCTCTTCCTCCTCTTCTTCTTATTGCTCTTCTTCTTTATGTAATTATTATGTTTATTCTGTTCGTGCACCAAGATTATTAGCCAATGAAGCAATGTGGTGTGAATACCGTCATGAGGCATGATGCATTCGTAGTAAAGAAAGTAAAATACGTTGAGCTACTTTCACCACCGTCTTACACAGTAAGGTGTCATTGCGGTACAAATCAAACAACTAGCTGAGTTGTGGCAGTAACGGTTATGCATGGCATTTCATCTCATCTCGTTTGCCTAACTTCATGGCCTTGGCAATGGCAATCAATAAACTGGTAAGTACAGTGATATTTACATTACTTTATGTTGAAAATGACGATAATGTTGATGACAATAATTTAGCATCTTTACGATGAACATTAAAATGTATTGCATGACAAAGATGATCAAATAGTGTCTTATCTTCTGCTATAATTATTTATTACCATTATTTTCCATAATTATCATCATCATCATTGTCTATGTGATTATTCTCATTATGGCTATTGTTGTCCGCTGTCAAGTGTGATGACGAGCAAACAGAAGAAAGCACTCGTTTGGCAACAGAGAAAAACACTCGACGATGCCGTTCGCTATCTGGTCGAGTCAACAAACGAGCCAGTAAAATGGCCGCCGCATCTCTGCACTTGGAGTGATCGGTCAAGAAGGACATGGCAAGTACGAGAACCTGATCGGATAACGAATTGCAGACCTCCATGCTGTTATTCGTATCATTTGTCTTGCAAATATTATGATCGTCTATAATAGTATTATTAGTATGATTAATACTCACTACCACACTCGTGTCAATCAGAGACAATGCAAAGGGCACCAGCACCAAGTTAGACATTCACAGCAGTAAACAATACTTAACTTATCACTCACGAGCATGCCGATCATCTGCTTGCCAACGCCTAATCGCATAAAATACATCTTCGTAGTAGTGAACATCATTTGGAAAGTAACTCGTACAGGCCTTTTCACCTGCCGTTTTAATAATCAAATAGACTGCTTTACAAATAAGATGTAATGGTGTCTTGGCAGCATCACTGTCGAACATGCTGAAATTCTGACCGAGTGCATGACACTACAGCACACTGCATTTACTCAATTCCTAACTATTATTGTTATTTTACTATATACCTTCTTTCTATGTTGACTCCGTGTTATCGATGGAGCTATCAGCATTATTATCATGCATGTTGTTGTTATTATTTTATGAAATGCAAGGCTGTCAGTTGGTCACATTGTATGAAGGTAAATACTGCACCATAAGCTGTATGAGTGGGGTCATTAACATCTACAAGTGCGGGTGCAACAAGTGTGGACTTTATTGGTAGCGGCTGAGAATGTTTGCAAATTCATTTTACAATAGATACGCTACACCACTGACATTTGTACCACAGGACTGCAAGATATGATATTATGTGGACGACAATGGCACTGTTTTCACTTCCTCTGCAAGTAATGCTTTGGCGTGTTATAGCAGAACTTCAACACGTTGTGCTTCTTCAAAGTAGGAAGGCCCATTCTCGTCTCGCTCGTCAGCTTGTTACTCATCCACTTCACCTGTAACAGGCTCAACTATATCATTATCGTTCTCTTCTGCTGCAAAACCATCATTAACATTTGTTCTACATTACGCTTGTTGTAAATAAGACTCTTACGTGTGCATTGGAACTCCGTCTGTCGTACTCTTTTTTATTGATTACATGAAATGTAGTATGTAAACTTACAAAAACAAATAATAACTTTTGTAATTGAGCTTTATCTCTTAGGTAAAGTGAAATTATACGACAAACGAATAAAGAAAAAAAGTTTGTAATGTGTGTAATGTAGATAGTTTGAAACGCAACTATAACAATAATATTAATAAAAATTGTAATAAATGCATATATTCGTCAAAGGCAAAATCTTTGAAATTTTTTTTCTTTGTAAAGTATTATAGTTTTACAATAATAATTACTTTTTTTGGCCTGTACTTCATAAATGTTCTCTTACTACAACACTGGCATTTGTACATCAACTACATAAAATAAAGAAAACCGAATTACAAAGTGTTACTAATCAAAAATAAAACGTTTGATGTATCATTATATTCAAATGTGAACACGCACACATATACTATGTTATGCTTTGCTTTACCACAACACTGCATCAACATTATGACATATACGTTATACCTCATTGTAACAAACGTTTACAAACAATTTACTACACACTAGACAGAAAGAGAAGCAACAACAACTTCAAGAAGAGAAATAACAATAGTAAAATTAATATAATAATATAATTAAATGTCGATAAGTACGATAATAGTAAAAACCAATAATATTATAAAGTGTGGCAAGTGACAAATAAAACGATATAACACAATTTACAGCGAAATATATGTTATTGATTATTTGCAAAAAGAGATATCATATATACATCAAACACAAATTACTTATCAATACCAAATAAAGTAAAAAATAATTTTCCCACTTTTTTCAAAAGCTGTGCATATTTTTATTTTTACTTTGGTGCTAGACGAAGTGCCCCATCCATTCGAATACACTCCCCGTTAATGTACCGGTTAGTCAAGATAAAGTGAACCGTATGCGCAAACTCAAATGGATCACCGAGGCGGTGTGGGTAAGGAACTGTCTGTGCCAGTGTATGTCGTAGCGGTGGTGCGATGAGTGAGGTGTTCATGATTCCAGTACAAATCGCACACACACGAATTTTGTGCTAGGCCAGCTACCGTGCTAATGGCAATGTCAACCCAACAATACCACCTTTACTGGCGGAGTAGGCGGCTTGACCAATCTGACCCTCATACGCCGCTATACTCGCGGTGTTGATGAGTACACCGTTATCCACATACTCATTTAACGCTGGATCTTATTCAATACTTAGTGGGTCATTTTGAGAGGAGGATATGTTTTGTTGTTTAGGATCATTGGCCCCACTTGCCGACATCGCCGCAGCGGCTAATCGATTGACATTGAACGTACCAATCAAATTGACCTCTACTACTTTTGAAAAGAGGGATAGTTTGTGTGGGCCTCGCTTGCCCAACACACGTGCTCCTGGGCAGAGTCCGGCACAATTCACTGCCGCAAACAATGGACTATTGGCAAATTCAACGGACTTGTCAATGGCACTTTGCACCTATGTCTCACTACAAACATCTGCTTTCGCAAAGCAGCCTCTTATCTCCCGTGCAATTTTCTCACCTTGCTACACGTTCAAGTCTACCACAGTCACTTTGGCACCTTGTAGTGCCAGGTAACGAGCCGTTGCCTCACCGAGACCGGAGCTCGCACCCGTGACAAGGATATTTCGTCCTGCAATAGTCTGTATTAATTTTGACGCCATTCGCGAAGAGAATAAAAAATGTGATTTTAAATGTGTGTGTATTGCTTTGAAAACTTATTTAAGAAATGCTTACACACAAAAGTTAACAAGTTGTAAATAGTGAAACAAATTTAGTGAGATTGATCAACAATAACATAAATACAAATAAAAATCATAGAACAAAAAATAACAACAAAACAATATTAAGTATCGTCATCATCGAGCGTTAAAAATAAGTATATGACAAATTACAAATGCACATATATATTGCAATAAAATATTTGCTTGAACACGATATCAAAAAGTATTCATAAATATTTATATCTTTTATTATCTTAGCCCATAACGAATTAAGTGTTTGTATATAATTACGTTACTCGTGCCTTTACTACTTTGGCGTTTTGGTATCGAGCGTAAATCCGTGTATCATCTTTATCTCCGTCTGTAAAACACTATTCACAAGTCTGTGCTGTTGCATAAGAGATTTGCCCTTGAATGCACTAGACGTGATTTAGATGTTGAAAAACGAACCGCAACCACCACTGTTGTCAACTACTTTTACCTTTTCAAGTGGCTGAAGTAATGGACTAGCCTTCAGCTTATTTTAAATGTCTTGTGACGTTAATGCGGTAAACAATCGCAAGGAATTACGTAACATTATCTAATAAAAAAAATAGATTACAGCTGTTAAGTAAAAAAATATACAACTTTACTATTATTTACTTTCTTAAAGATAATTTTATTGACAATAATGTTACAAAAGAAAATAGTGGAATAAATAAATAAATTTGAAGGACATGATATAACGAACTTTAAACAAATGTCTGGTAAGGTTCGATGCACATGACAATTTGTACCGATTGCGCACAAAAAAATGACAATCATAAAATTTTTTAACAGTTACTAGACACATGGAGGTAATAAGTCAAAAGCGATTAGGTAAAAGAAATTTAGTTTGCAGTAAAGCCAAAAAGCAAAAAAAAAATTTGTTTCTAATGTAAATTTGCAAGCTGAAAAAACCGTACTTCAATATTTTGTCGGTAATATGTTGTAAAACATAAAGTATTACGAAACACATGTATGGTGTTGATGTAAAGTGATTGGAAAAATGTAAATAAAGCATAAACCTATTATTGTATTCTACTTAACCTACTAACACTCTTTATAACTTGCATGCATTGACAAAGTAGTATTTGAAACGTAAACACAAAGCTTACAAACACACCCCTCAAAAAAAGTTATTTACAACAAAATTTAAATAAAACAAATAATATAAATAGAAGGAAGAATGTCGTACGAAGAAATTAGTGAACAAATAAAACAGAAATTACAAATATAACTTTTACTCGACGTTTGATTTCATTACTTTATGATACGCCAGCAGTGACAAACACGTTAGTGCACCTTCTGCTTTACCAATTTCATCATTCTCGAGTTCAATCACTTCCGTGCAATGGCCAGCGGCAGTCTCCCTTTCTGCAAAATCGCGTATTAGCGCCGATGTTTTTGGGTGATTTGCACTAATTACAATGATACGCTTCCTCTTAGAGCCATCCATTTGATTTACACAAAAGGAAAGCACATTACTTGCTTCTTCTTCACCCTACGGGGCAGCAAGCACCTCAATCCCACGAGAAGTAAATATGTCCGCCGCACAGGCCTTGGTGTTGAGAATTACCGCGGAATCAGTTAACGCTGTTGCAATTGATTTGCCGTGTAAAACCCCTTTCACCGGAAGACGAACACACTCGTACGGGTGTCGGCTGCCATGTTTGTCGATAAACGAATACTGCGAGGTTATTCGTTCAATTTCAGTGAATGCCTCATCATTGGTGCGTGTTGATTGACCTACAAATATGTATTTGCCAACTGGAAAGATATCACCTCCATCGGTGTGGGCCGGCGCCTTCATGATGTATGTGTGACCAGGACGAAGAAATTCAATGAGACGAGTAATGTATGCGTTTTCACCACGTCGTGATGCGGCACCACAGCGAGAGACAATGGCACATCCATCATAAATCATCGCGACATCTTCGGTAAACATGCAATCCGGGTAATCAGCTAGTGCGGGTAACCGAATCAGCTACAGGTCATATCCTTCTTTCAACAGTTTCTCAAAAATGGCAACATACGCATCGTGTTGCTTCACCACTTTCTCATAATTGATAGGCTAACGTGAAATGTGTGTGAGTTCACATTTTGCGATAGCAGGAGATACCTCTCGTGTGATGACGGTTAACTTGACCATGGTAGTAATGATATAATATTTTTATGATGATACTTTCTTTTTTTATCTGATATTGAGGAGGCGATGTGTTGTATAGGTAATTTTGTATTTACGATTTGCTAACAATTATTGTAAAAGAACGATTTCTTTCTCTACTGTCCAATGTTTATAATAAACGTGAGAAGAGTTGTATATTTAATTAAATTTTTTCTATTTAGGGTAAATATTAGAGATAGTGCTTAGCTTGTAATAAACGTGTTCTGAAGTAAAGCAAAATACAGGAAACAAAATATAAATTAGTTGATTGCTTAGTGTACACTGAGCGAAAACATTACATAGAAAGTTATATTAAAACGAAAGGTGATAACAGAACATTAATATAATAGATAAGAAGAAAAACTCTAGCAAGTGTTTTCAGAAGGATCACAAAAGTTTTTTCTATATTAAATGGCGAAAAACAAACGTTACTGTTCACACATTCAAGTCTGTTGTTTATTAATTAATTAGTCATTATTTTTTACTAAATTCTTTTTTTTGACATTATTAATTTAATTTTTTTAGCAAGTGAATGATTTAAACGTAAGTTCGCACATTGTAGTATTCTCTCAAATTACATCAAAACTTATTTTTGTTTGACACAAAATTTTTAATTATTATATAAATGTCTCATATACTTGTTTTCATAGCAAAATTAATATGCTAACAGACTAATTATTATATACTGAAAACAAAAGCACGAGAAATGTAAATTGTAAATTAAATACTAATATATGTATATCAGAAAAAAAAAGAGTCGTAATAATGTAACAGGAGTAAAAGGAAAATACGAATACACAGATAAATATATAATATTATATTAACGCACGCACAAAAGTAAATATTGAAAAATTAATAAAATTACAAATAGAGCAAAAGTGTTGTATAACAAAGTTAGATATAAATATTAGTATATTTTAATGATAACAAGGTAAGGTAATTTACAAATTATTTATGTAAGGATCAAATAACCATAATGTACAAAAAAACTGATTTGAATCACTTCTAATATTAAAACGTACGTACAGAAAACAATAAGCGTAATAATTAGTATTGTATTTAGCCAACTATCTATAACGTGTCGACTCGCACTTTCATATGACATCATTATTGGGTAAGAACTTATATTTTTCATATATTTTTAAATTTGTATATAAACGTTTACATAATTAATTGATTGAATAAGTGTATATGTAAATTTACACAGTAAATATACGCAACAAAATAACACTCAAGTTTTATAATGACATTTCTTAAAAAGCTTATAGGTAACTGTATTACTGAGTACGTAGTATCGTTTAGTAAAATATAGTGAAAAAAAATTGATATGTGTAAGCGCATTTGACACCCAAAAAAAGTGCATCTGCACGTGGGGAAAATCATATAACTTAAAAGCAAAGGACGCAAATTATATTAGATATAAATTTACAACATTTATATAAATAATTTGTTATTGAATGTTTGTGAAATATGTATAATTGCAAGAAATTGAAGAATAATGAATAAAACTGTTCATCATTAAAACAACTTCATTGAAACAACAATGCAAAATTTTGAAAATCAAAACATACGTTTAATCACGACATAACTTCATATAATAATAATAGTAAATAGCAACTTCAACCATCACCTGGTGCAAGGAAAGGTAAAATTGAATTACAAGGCAAAATTACTTACTTCTTGCCATTTAGGCCAAGTAGGTTACAAACCTTTTTGCAACTTTACCATTCCTAAACTTACGTCCAGGTATAATTCATACAAAACATAAAAAAACGTGAACACCATCTAAATAGAAATTCAAACAAACAAACAAAAACATACGCAAATCAAGCGTAAAGGTCAGAAAAAAAAAAGCAACACATTGACCAATACAATAAAATATAAAAAATTTAGATGGCGAGAGCAAACAAAAAAGCTTGGAAATATTTAAATCAGCACGCAACGTAAACAACATACGCAAAGAGCAATAAAAAGTAACTCTATTTAAGAGAATCAGAAGAAAAAAAGAAGTGCTTTGTACACAAGTATAATTTATGAGGCTTTAGCTAAACTTAATTATACTTGCAATGATAGGACTAAGTTACAGTTTCTTATATACAAAATATTGTTCTCATGCTTTTACCTAATGTGCTGCAAAGTAAATGCTATTTTTGCGTTTGTGCTTCAAATGGATTGCATAGCAAATTGAAAATGCAATATAAGTAGAGGTGTAAAAAATGTATAAGAGTGAGTGAAGGATATTATCTGTGTAAAGTAGGCAAATAAACTTAGTTTATAAGTAAAAGTTGTTCAAACCATTAATAAATCATTACATTTTTTAAAACATGAGAATGTACTATCTGTTTTTATTATAATTATTTTTAGTGTGTATGGCAGGCATCTTTATGATAACACAGTAACGACAAACATGTCAAAGAACCCTCAGCTTTACCAATTTCATCATTCTCGAGTTCAATCACTTCCGTGCAATGGCCAGCGGCAGTCTCCCTTTCTGCAAAATCGCGTATTAGCGCCGATGTTTTTGGATATCCAGCATTGATTACAGCAATTCGCTTTTTATGCGACCCGTCAGGTTTACTAACGACAAAACTTAAAGGATTACTTGCTTCTTCTTCACCCTACGGGGCAGCAAGCACCTCAATCCCACGAGAAGTAAATATGTCCGCCGCACAGGCCTTAGTGTCCATCAAGATAGCCTTGTCCGTTAAAAACGAACCAGCTGTTTTGGTATGAAGACGACCTTTCACCGGAAGACGAACACACTCGTACGGGTGTCGGCTGCCATGCTCATCAACAAAAGCATAATTAGCAGTAAACTTTTTCATTTGCTAGAATGCCTCATCATTGGTGCGTGTTGATTGACCTACAAATATGTATTTGCCAACTGGAAAGATATCACCTCCATCGGTGTGGGCCGGCGCCTTCATGATGTATGTGTGACCAGGACGAAGAAATTCAATGAGACGAGTAATGTATGCGTTTTCACCACGTCGTGATGCGGCACCACAGCGAGAGACAATGGCACATCCATCATAAATCATCGCGACATCTTCGGTAAACATGCAATCCGGGTAATCAGCTAGTGCGGGTAACCGAATCAGCTACAGGTCATATCCTTCTTTCAACAGTTTCTCAAAAATGGCAACATACGCATCGTGTTGCTTCACCACTTTCTCATAATTGATAGGCTAACGTGAAATGTGTGTGAGTTCACATTTTGCGATAGCAGGAGATACCTCTCGTGTGATGACGGTTAACTTGACCATGGTAGTAATGATATAATATTTTTATGATGATACTTTCTTTTTTTATCTGATATTGAGGAGGCGATGTGTTGTATAGGTAATTTTGTATTTACGGTTTGCTAACAATTATTGTAAAAGAACGATTTCTTTCTCTACTGTCCAATGTTTATAATAAACGTGAGAAGAGTTGTATATTTAATTAAATTTTTTCTTTTAAGGGTAAATATTAGAGATAGTGCTTAGCTTGTAATAAACGTGTTCTGAAGTAAAGCAAAATACAGGAAACAAAATATAAATTAGTTGATTGCTTAGTGTACACTGAGCGAAAACATTACATAGAGAGTTATATTAATCTAAGCGGAAATAAAACAGCGATAGCTTTGTTATAATATGTAATTATATAATTAGTCAAATTAAGTAAAATTAGTAAATAACGAAAAGATTGAAATTAACAAATTATGTAAATCAAAAAAATTGAATATTCAAAAAGATCTGAATTAGCTTTTCTTATTTGCATAATTTACAGTTTTGTAAACTATCTCCTTAATCCATCTGCTGCATTGCTTTATCAGCTGCGGTTACTTTACCTTTCGCCTTGTCACTTCGAGTAGTGCGATCACGACGCTACAAAATGGCACGACGGTGATGAGAGAGTTTCAGTTTTGTGATTTCTACATTAGAAGGGTGAATGCCAACTGGAACCGTAGACCCATTAGCCTTTTCACGGTTTACCTTGTCAATGTGAATGACCCATTTCAGGCGATAGCATGCCGTCACCTTACCTTCACGACCTTTGAAACTACCTCGCTTCACTACCACTTCATCATCTTTGCGCACTGGCATGGCTCGTACATTGTACTTGGCCCGAAGTTCCTTTGACAAGGGAGCACTCATCAAAATACGACGGATATGACTTGGGGCCTGGAAGTGAGCACGACGGGCCTTCCGGCGTGATCCACACTTAATGCTTGCCATTATTCTTAATACAACTATTACTTTACACAAATAACTAAAATTATTTTGCAACACAAACACATAAATGAAAGAGAATATATAAATGTAACAAAATAGTACATAACATAGATTTATAAAATGTGATGCAATATAAATTAAAAAAATTTACATACATTAAACAGCTACAATATAACTGCTTGTTTTATTTCAACACAAATTGCTGTTTTTTTGTTCAGCTATGCCATTTTAAATAAATAGTTGTTATATTACTTTCAACACCAACAAGAATGTTTTATATTGAATGAAGAGATTTGTTAACTTTGATAGAATACACAACTGAATAGATAATATTTATTTTCATCTTTTATAAAAAAGTACCTTCACAAAATATAATTGTAATATAATGTTAATGTTTGACTTTTATTAAATTTGAGTTATCAATTCAAGATGTGAATAAGCGCTGTCATTACAATAATTTAATACAATAACTTCAACCGATCATGATTACTGTTTTTGTTTACAGGTAGACAATAAAGCACTAAAATGTAAATGTAAACAAGAAAAAAAAAAGATTTTCTTTATTCACTGTAACATCAGTACGCAGTTACACAGTTTATATTGCTAGCAAACGTTTTTTTTAAAACACACTGATAACAACTAGAAAGAATATTTACAAAAATTAGGTAAAGATTAATTTATTATTTGCAAAATAGATTTAACATAATATTTATTTATTTTTTAGGATAAATAATGAATTGAGTAGTAAAAAATGTTTCCCATTAAGTAATAAATTTGTAATATTTGTTATAATAAGTAAAAAAATTAGTTAATACTCTGTTTACTCAAGGTCAATCATTAGTGCCGGAGTTTTACAGGTTGGATACCAAGCAAGTAATTTGTGACTTAGTGAAACAACGTGTTCTTTAGTAATGTTAAAGTGTTTGTACAGATCTTCCGCTGGACCAGAAAGACCAAACCCTGTCATTCCTACATGTGCATGAGAGTAACGCTACCAGCCAAATTGTATATACGGTTCAATGGACAACACAGGTACACCCTCTGGAAGCACAGATAGACGATATTCACGTGATTGAGAGGCAAACAACTCATGACATGGCATAGACACTACTCGCACTTTGATGTGTTCACTCTACAACTATTTTGCTGCTTCTTGAGCCAATCCAATTTCTGAACCGGAAGCGATAAGAATGAGTTGTGGTTGCGATTCACCAGATAGCACATATGCACCTTTCTTCACTCCATCAAAACTTGATGTGCTCTGTGGAACAGTATTTTGACGACTTAGACAAAGTACTGATGGGGTGTGTGCGTGAGTTAGTGCAATAGCCCATGCCGCACTCGTCTCCGTTTGATCACATGGTCTCAAGACTAACAGATTAGGCTGAGCACGTAGTAACGCGATTAACTACACCGGTTGGTGCGTTGGTCCATCTTCTCCAAGTCCAATACTGTCATGTGTGGCAACGTAGATTACTCGGTGATGACTTAGCGAGGAAAGTCGTACCGCACCTTGTGCATAGCCAACAAAATTGAGGAAAGTGCCACCATATGGAATAAGACCACCATGTGCATCAATACCATTCATAATAGCCGTCATAGCATGTTCACGAACACCAAACCTGAAATATCGTCCCTACGGTGAGTGTGAAGTGAAATCTACCAGTTTGGCGTAATCTGGACGAGTCAGGTTGCTTGGTGTGAGATCGGCACTCCCACCTACCAGAGCTGGAATAGCGGGAAGTAAAGCAGCTAACGCGTTTTCACTCGCTTTACGGGTGGCAATAGCTTTATCATTTTTAGGTAAGATTTCTTCAAGGTTGTTGGGCAATACTCCTTCTATTTGTTTCTTTAGTTGTGATGCCTCCGTAGGGTATTTAGCAGCGTAATCCTCCATCATTTTCTGCCATTGGGCCTGCAAAGCACGACACTGCTATCCGTATTTACGAAACACATCATACACTGCCTCTTCTACGTAAAATTTCTTGGCAGGGTCAAAGCCAAATTTGCGTTTTACTGCTTCAATATCCTCCGCACCAAGGGGAGCACCATGCACTTTAGCAGTTCCAGCATTTTTAGAACCATACCCAATTGTAGAGTATTGAATAATCATCTTTGGTTTGCCCTTTATTGTCTTTGCCTCAGCAAAAGCTTCACGTAATCCATCATAGTTGTCATCTGCGTGTTGCACCTCAATAATGTGAAGGTGCATTGCTTCATATTTTTTCTTCGTGTCTTCCGCAAATGACATACATGTTGAACCATCAATGCAAATTGAGTTCGAATCATACACCACAATCAGTTTCTCCAGTTTTAATGTACCTGCCAGTGAAAGTGCCTCTTGACACACTCCTTCCATCAAACACCCATCTCCGCAGTACACGTAGGTGTAGTGATCAATAATCGGGAATGATGGTTTGTTGTAGACGGCAGCAAGATGTGCTTCAGAAATGGCCATTCCAACCGCATTAGCCACACCTTGTCCAAGAGGACCAGTGGTAACTTCTACACCAGGTGTGATACCACGCTATGGATGGCCAGGTGTTTTGTAGCCAATCTTACGAAAATGTTGCAAGTCTTCCATGGTCACATCATATCCAGCAAGGTGTAATAGCGAGTACTGTAACGCACAACCATGTCCGTTGGAGAGTACAAATCGATCACGGTTAAACCAGTGAGGGTCATGAGAGTTATACTTCATCACTTCTGTCCATAGAATGGTAGAGACAGGAGCCATTCCCATCGGTGTACCTGGATGACCACTGTTTGCACTTTGGACCGCGTCTATTGCAAGACACCGAATGGTATTTGCAATTTGTTCAACACTAGCCATTGCAAATATATATTCTTTAAAATAAATATTTTATTTTCTTAACGAAAAGTCGACGCAAATATGATATGGCAGTTACGATATTAATTGATTGTAGGTGAGTGAATAGTTGTGCAAAATTTATGTAATATTCTTGATAATTTGATCAGCTCAACAAAAGTAAAGTAAAGTAAAGTAAGATAAGTTGGTAAACAAGTTATTATAATGAGAAACTAAAGATTATAAAAATCTTTGATAAAGTGTATAATACTAACTACACACCCATAAAAAAAATTCACATTTAAGATTTGTTAGTTGCATACATTGCTATACAACACACCATATGTCATCAACGGCTTTATTATAGTGATTTTGAGAAATAAATGGTAAAACAAAAAGATGAAAATTAAAAGTAAAAATAAAATAACAAGTATAGCTTGGCATATACATAAATAAATTATACTTTATATTTACTTAGTGCACATTCTTTCTTTACTTGCGCTCCAGTTTCTTCTGGTAGAATTGGAGTTCTGCGCCTTCCAGCATTACACCATCAGCTCGACCACTCTGACCGGGACGGCTTGTAATACGTGCAAGAAGTCGACCTACACGAAGTTGATCGGCAACCGCCTTCTCAATCTTGTGATTACGACGACGACGAATCCATTCTCGCTGAAGACGTGGGGAGGCCTTCTTGATGTCATACTTTACAGCCATGGCAGCTGTCTTGCGTCCTTTCTTCTCCACTGCCTTTCCAGTCTTCTTCTAGGCATCAAAGTCAATACCGTAGTGCTTGGCGTACCACAGTTTGAAAGGTGAGGCATCAATTGCAACGATGCAGTTTTTCACCAGAGTCTTTGTACGAACCAGTTCGTTAGAGGTGGCATTGTAGACCACATCAAGAATACGAACACGTTGTGCAATTGCCTACGAGCTCCAGGCAAAGTTACCAGTGTCTAATCGCAGTGCACGTAGTTTAAAGTTACCACCACGAGCTCGCACAGGACTTACACGTCGGGGTCCGAGACGAGTATTGGCGGGAAGACGGCCCAGTTCCGCCTTCATGCGTTTACGGTGAATACGGGTCTTACCACCGGTAATCTTGCGCTTATGCAGACGACTTCGTACAATACCCATTATTGTGATGGTGTATCTGTGTGTGTGTATGTGTATAGGTTTGTAAATGAACTGATACTAACTTTAATAGATAGTAAAAAAACCCCAAGACGATTGATAATATTCGGTTGAGTAAAAAAACATAAATTAGTTGATTGCTAAATAAAAACTTCATATACATATATGAATAAGAAAAAAAGAATTTTAATGTAAAAAAATGTGACAAATTTTTACACAAATTTATCCTGTCAAAAATTAATTCAAAACTTTATAAATGTTTATAATTTTTATCAATATAATATAATTCAATAGATACTATATCCTTAATCCATCTGCTGCATTGCTTTATCAGCTGCGGTTACTTTACCTTTCGCCTTGTCACTTCGAGTAGTGCGATCACGACGCCACAAAATGGCACGACGGTGATGAGAGAGTTTCAGTTTTGTGATTTCTACATTAGAAGGGTGAATGCCAACTGGAACCGTAGACCCATTAGCCTTTTCACGGTTTACCTTGTCAATGTGAATGACCCATTTCAGGCGATAGCATGCCGTCACCTTACCTTCACGACCTTTGAAACTACCTCGCTTCACTACCACTTCATCATCTTTGCGCACTGGCATGGCTCGTACATTGTACTTGGCCCGAAGTTCCTTTGACAAGGGAGCACTCATCAAAATACGACGGATATGACTTGGGGCCTGGAAGTGAGCACGACGGGCCTTCCGGCGTGATCCACACTTAATGCGCATTTTTGCCATTATTCTTAATACAACTATTACTTTACACAAATAACTAAAATTATTTTGCAACACAAACACATAAATGAAAGAGAATATATAAATGTAACAAAATAGTACATAACATAGATTTATAAAATGTGATGCAATATAAATTAAAAAAATTTACATACATTAAACAGCTACAATATAACTGCTTGTTTTATTTCAACACAAATTGCTGTTTTCTTGTTCAGTTATGCCATTTTAAATAAATAGTTGTTATATTACTTTCAACACCAAAAAGAATGTTTTATATTGAATGAAGAGATTTGTTAACTTTGATAGAATACACAACTGAATAGATAATATTTATTTTCATCTTTTATAAAAAAGTACCTTCACAAAATATAATTGTAATATAATGTTAATGTTTGACTTTTATTAAATTTGAGTTATCAATTCAAGATGTGAATAAGCGCTGTCATTACAATAATTTAATACAATAACTTCAACCGATCATGATTACTGTTTTTGTTTACAGGTAGACAATAAAGCACTAAAATGTAAATGTAAACAAGAAAAAAAAAAGATTTTCTTTATTCACTGTAACATCAGTACGCAGTTACACAGTTTATATTGCTAGCAAACGTTTTTTTAAAACACACTGATAACAACTAGAAAGAATATTTACAAAAATTAGGTAAAGATTAATTTATTATTTGCAAAATAGATTTAACATAATATTTATTTATTTTTTAGGATAAATAATGAATTGAGTAGTAAAAAATGTTTCCCATTAAGTAATAAATTTGTAATATTTGTTATAATAAGTAAAAAAATTAGTTAATACTCTGTTTACTCAAGGTCAATCATTAGTGCCGGAGTTTTACAGGTTGGATACCAAGCAAGTAATTTGTGACTTAGTGAAACAACGTGTTCTTTAGTAATGTTAAAGTGTTTGTACAGATCTTCCGCTGGACCAGAAAGACCAAACCCTGTCATTCCTACATGTGCATGAGAGTAACGCTACCAGCCAAATTGTATATACGGTTCAATGGACAACACAGGTACACCCTCTGGAAGCACAGATAGACGATATTCACGTGATTGAGAGGCAAACAACTCATGACATGGCATAGACACTACTCGCACTTTGATGTGTTCACTCTACAACTATTTTGCTGCTTCTTGAGCCAATCCAATTTCTGAACCGGAAGCGATAAGAATGAGTTGTGGTTGCGATTCACCAGATAGCACATATGCACCTTTCTTCACTCCATCAAAACTTGATGTGCTCTGTGGAACAGTATTTTGACGACTTAGACAAAGTACTGATGGGGTGTGTGCGTGAGTTAGTGCAATAGCCCATGCCGCACTCGTCTCCGTTTGATCACATGGTCTCAAGACTAACAGATTAGGCTGAGCACGTAGTAACGCGATTAACTACACCGGTTGGTGCGTTGGTCCATCTTCTCCAAGTCCAATACTGTCATGTGTGGCAACGTAGATTACTCGGTGATGACTTAGCGAGGAAAGTCGTACCGCACCTTGTGCATAGCCAACAAAATTGAGGAAAGTGCCACCATATGGAATAAGACCACCATGTGCATCAATACCATTCATAATAGCCGCCATAGCATGTTCACGAACACCAAACCTGAAATATCGTCCCTACGGTGAGTGTGAAGTGAAATCTACCAGTTTGGCGTAATCTGGACGAGTCAGGTTGCTTGGTGTGAGATCGGCACTCCCACCTACCAGAGCTGGAATAGCGGGAAGTAAAGCAGCTAACGCGTTTTCACTCGCTTTACGGGTGGCAATAGCTTTATCATTTTTAGGTAAGATTTCTTCAAGGTTGTTGGGCAATACTCCTTCTATTTGTTTCTTTAGTTGTGATGCCTCCGTAGGGTATTTAGCAGCGTAATCCTCCATCATTTTCTGCCATTGGGCCTGCAAAGCACGACACTGCTATCCGTATTTACGAAACACATCATACACTGCCTCTTCTACGTAAAATTTCTTGGCAGGGTCAAAGCCAAATTTGCGTTTTACTGCTTCAATATCCTCCGCACCAAGGGGAGCACCATGCACTTTAGCAGTTCCAGCATTTTTAGAACTATACCCAATTGTAGAGTATTGAATAATCATCTTTGGTTTGCCCTTTATTGTCTTTGCCTCAGCAAAAGCTTCACGTAATCCATCATAGTTGTCATCTGCGTGTTGCACCTCAATAATGTGAAAGTGCATTGCTTCATATTTTTTCTTCGTGTCTTCCGCAAATGACATACATGTTGAACCATCAATGCAAATTGAGTTCGAATCATACACCACAATCAGTTTCTCCAGTTTTAATGTACCTGCCAGTGAAAGTGCCTCTTGACACACTCCTTCCATCAAACACCCATCTCCGCAGTACACGTAGGTGTAGTGATCAATAATCGGGAATGATGGTTTGTTGTAGACGGCAGCAAGATGTGCTTCAGAAATGGCCATTCCAACCGCATTAGCCACACCTTGTCCAAGAGGACCAGCACAATTGGTAACTTCTACACCAGGTGTGATACCACGCTATGGATGGCCAGGTGTTTTGTAGCCAATCTTACGAAAATGTTGCAAGTCTTCCATGGTCACATCATATCCAGCAAGGTGTAATAGCGAGTACTGTAACGCACAACCATGTCCGTTGGAGAGTACAAATCGATCACGGTTAAACCAGTGAGGGTCATGAGAGTTATACTTCATCACTTCTGTCCATAGAATGGTAGAGACAGGAGCCATTCCCATCGGTGTACCTGGATGACCACTGTTTGCACTTTGGACCGCGTCTATTGCAAGACACCGAATGGTATTCCTCATTGAATTAAGAAAATTAAAGTAAAGTAAGATAAGTTGGTAAACAAGTTATTATAATGAGAAACTAAAGATTATAAAAATCTTTGATAAAGTGTATAATACTAACTACACACCCATAAAAAAAATTCACATTTAAGATTTGTTAGTTGCATACATTGCTATACAACACACCATATGTCATCAACGGCTTTATTATAGTGATTTTGAGAAATAAATGTTAAAACAAAAAGATGAAAATTAAAAGTAAAAATAAAATAACAAGTATAGCTTGGCATATACATAAATAAATTATACTTTATATTTACTTAGTGCACATTCTTTCTTTACTTGCGCTCCAGTTTCTTCTGGTAGAATTGGAGTTCTGCGCCTTCCAGCATTACACCATCAGCTCGACCACTCTGACCGGGACGGCTTGTAATACGTGCAAGAAGTCGACCTACACGAAGTTGATCGGCAACCGCCTTCTCAATCTTGTGATTACGACGACGACGAATCCATTCTCGCTGAAGACGTGGGGAGGCCTTCTTGATGTCATACTTTACAGCCATGGCAGCTGTCTTGCGTCCTTTCTTCTCCACTGCCTTTCCAGTCTTCTTCTAGGCATCAAAGTCAATACCGTAGTGCTTGGCGTACCACAGTTTGAAAGGTGAGGCATCAATTGCAACGATGCAGTTTTTCACCAGAGTCTTTGTACGAACCAGTTCGTTAGAGGTGGCATTGTAGACCACATCAAGAATACGAACACGTTGTGCAATTGCCTACGAGCTCCAGGCAAAGTTACCAGTGTCTAATCGCAGTGCACGTAGTTTAAAGTTACCACCACGAGCTCGCACAGGACTTACACGTCGGGGTCCGAGACGAGTATTGGCGGGAAGACGGCCCAGTTCCGCCTTCATGCGTTTACGGTGAATACGGGTCTTACCACCGGTAATCTTGCGCTTATGCAGACGACTTCGTACAATACCCATTATTGTGATGGTGTATCTGTGTGTGTGTATGTGTATAGGTTTGTAAATGAACTGTTATTTATTTTAAAGATTTTAAGAAGAAGTTATAATTTAAATGAAAGATTGGGATTATGCCATACATATTTTTTGGTATTTAACATAATCGATAATGTTAAATATTTTTACTATCTTTCTATTTATAATTATCACGTAAATTTTTGTAAGTTTAAGTTTAAAAATATTATGAAAAAAATAGAATGTGAAATATACTTGTATACAGAATAAAAAAAAACTATATTATTAATTTTTTTAACTATGGTTGTTTGCAAAACAGTAATAAATTCACTAAGATAAATTCAAAAATAAATTATTGTTTTTTTTTCTCTCGATACAGAAAAGCAAACACAATAGTTTTTTTAAAAATTTAAATATATTTTTTTAACTTGTCTATGTTGCAGGCTATGTATAGCTCAGTTTACTCCAGAATAGATCATGTATTTTGCATGACTCAAATAAGCGCAACGGTAAACTGTGATCGTCATTATCGCATTTGCCTGCCTCAATAAGTCAGTCTCGAAGTGTATCGGTGGCCGTTTTGGGCCCCAGATAAAGCTCAATCGTGTCCTCCATGTAATTGCCTCGAAACCGACCACCAAACACCACCATTGTGTTCTTGCACACCACCGCCAGGTGACACTCTCGTCGTGAGGGACTTTTGTTGTCTACATCATAGTCTAACTCAAACGTACTGGCCTCTACATTGTACACGAACAAATCACTCAACTTACGTTTACCATTTCACCCTCCAAATACGATGACATTGCCGTAGTGCACAATTGCGCTATGCCGGGCTCGTCCAAATGGAATGCTTTGAGTGCTACTAATCTTGCGCCAGACATGTGTGTCGTAGTGGTACATGTAGAAATCTTAGCAACACTTGCCCTATGCACTTCGCCCACCAAAGATCATCATGGTTCGACCATGTGTGAGGGCTGAGTGTGCGCTACGTGGTGGTGGCTTCTATCCAATCTGATCACACTCAATTCACCGGGTGTTGTTCAACCTACACTTAAACAGGTCACTAAGACGTTTGTTGCTATTGCGTCCACCACACTTTCCTCCGTAAATGTACATGCATCCTTCAAACTCTACCGCACTGTGGCAGTATCGTGTGGTTGGGGTTTCACCCTCGCACAGATATTGGGTGCACTTACCCTCGGCGTTGATGCTGAACAACTTGTTAAACCGACCATGTCCGTTACACCCACCGAATATAAACATTTACGAGATATATCACACCCCTGTGTGAAACGCACGAGGGCATTGTAGGTCTCCTGTAAGTGGCTTCTGCACCCACTTCTTGGTCATCAGATCGTACTACCAAAAATCATCAATGTAGGTGGACACGTTCTTAACTGTATCACGCACCCCACCGTACAGGTACGCCTTTGTACCATCACTGTTTGAACAAAAGGTATGACCTATTCTACCTAGAGGTGTAGATCCTGGAATGGCAGGGATTGTGCTTCACGTTCGTTTTACGGTGGTGACGTCAGGCATTATCTGCAATTTAGCGTATTATTATTTATTTCCTGAATGACAGTATGTGTATATACGTATAGAGAGTATATAATTTGTAATTATAGAATGAATGAAACAAGTAAAACTATATGAAGATGTATGTTATTACTTTTGACTATTTACCTTTTGTCTATAACTTTCTGTAAAAAACACTTTGTACTTTTTGCTATGCGTTGTAAAGATATACAAAGGAAAAACAAACAAACAAATCAAGAACAGCATGTATATTATTGTTGTTTATTTTATTTTTGCAGTAAGTTTAATAATGATCATTAGCAAATGTAACTGTATTAAAAAAAAAGAGCAAACAATGATTGTTTTCTTGTTTGATAATAGAGCGAAGATATAAATTACGATTACATTCTTACATCTCTTCCTCCTCTCGACGACGTCGTTGCTAGGCATTACGTCTGCGCTTTCGCCGCAAGAATGCAGGAAGCTCTACTTTAGGTAATTCACGAGCAACTGCTCCAGCAACAAACTACGGGTTGTACTCTTCATCATCTTCTTCCTCCTCCTCATTTTCATCATGATAATCACCACCTTCCTTTTTTCCTTCTTTTCCGTCTAATATTTTTGCCTTCTTATCACCTTTACATACATTTACAGTTACTATGCTGTTGTTATTGTTTTTATTAGTAGTGTTGTGCTCCATTTCTGCTTTACGATGATAACCACTTTTCTTCAGTTCATTGTCTACTTATTTATCATATAACACAGAATTTGTCTTCATCTTCTACAAGTGTGCCAATGAGTCTAACATTTATGTCATAAAATCATACTGTGGCTGAAGTTTTGTACTACATAGATATTTGAAACTCTCTCACTCATCTTGTAATTCATGCAACTGTATTGGATTGGCAATGATCACTTTTTACTGCTGTTTATTGTTGTTTTTACCATTTTCGATCATGCTGTTGTTATTGCCATTATATTATTGTCTAAAATCGTTTACACTTTATACTGATGATGATGATGATGACAGGTTTGCTTGTTTGTTATTTGTTTGCATCAAATTTTTAGTTAACGTGGCTTCACTTCGTACACGAATAACATATTCACGTATTGGTTCATACACATCACTTGGTAATAAACCTGACCATGAAAAGATCAATCGCTCAAATCATGATTTGTCATTATGAGAGCTGTGTTCAGCTTCTTTCTGAGCAGCATTATGAACTTTCCGTGCATTAGCGTTTTCATCTATTGTGCTTGATTGCTACGCTTACTAAGATGCTAAACTTTGATTTTATTACTTAATTTATTAAATTTTATTGTTTACATTCAACTCACTAATGTTATTTTTGTTATTGTTTTTTGTATTAGCATTATTTGTTTATTCAGCATGAATAATGTGCAATCTAAGTGTATTTCAGGCCATTCGATGCACCACCCATTCATACAATTACGACATTACAAGAGGTAAGAACACCATTGGCGCATGCTTAAGTAAACTGTCTAACACATATCAAATACCTTGCTGAAACTAACTATTTACATCTTGTGCCTGATACAGTGCTTTGCGCAATGCATTACAAATGTCAAGTGCATGGTGAATGTGTTGTAGTGCTAGACGAGTGAGCTGGTCAACGCGAACACGTGATATGTTAATATTTTGCAACAACGCATAATAAATGTACTCGTCGAAAATGTCATCCTCTACTATTTTTTTATTTGACAACATCGTATTAATGATGGAACTATGCATGAGACAGCTATTTACGTAGATCAGTTCTAAATGCTTTATCTTAGTTTTTTTACAATTTGTTCTATAGTGAGCAAATAGAAACGAAAAAAAATATAGTGTAATTTACGTAAAAAACAAACAAACAACAAAAAAGTAATGTTTGTACATAAGACCATGTAAATAAAGCTATCATAACATTTATGAGATAGGTTATTATTTTAGTTGTTATTACATACAAGGCCAAAATACATATTTAATAGTTTTTTTCTTTGTCAGTTAAAAAATGAATTATATTAATAGAGGTATATATACGACGTTTAATTGAACGTTTATTAACAATCAAGTAATAAAATTTTTTTTCTGTTAAATTATTTGTTTTTTCCACCTTCAATAACTGAAATAAAGTAAAGTAATGTAATATTTTAGCTTTCACTTGAAAATACAAATAAAAAACAGATAAATAATTACACGAAATTTTGACTAGTTTTTCTTTGGTAAAAAAAAAAATAATACATATTTACATTACGATCAAATCAATTTTATCATATTGTTATGTCAAAGAAAAATTTATATGTTTGTGTTAAAAAGTCTGTGTTATTTGTATGATTTTTTGCTATTCAGTAATAATTGCTATTTCAATATATATATATCGCAGAATTATAACAAATTCTTATCTTTTTTTTATCTACAGCAAAGTTACTACTTCATTTTATTTCACGCACGACAATAACCACTATGTGGCAACATAATCATGAACATAGGTAATAAGTTTTAATTAGGCATTACTTTACTTTTACTAATTGTTTTTAAAAAATACATAATCGGAGCATTCGTAATAAAAATAGCAATGATTTACAAGATATATGTATTTTTAGTTTTTGTATTATTATATAACATAAATATATTTTTCGAAATGTAAATAATAAAAATATACGTTCAGGCAAACAAAACACCGTTTATTTACACCACAAGTAAAAGTAAATTGTTTATTCATATATATAAATACATGTATTTTTTTTTAGACTGCATATACACAGCTTAATAAACTGTAAAGATAAACTCAGAACAAACAAATTTTACACTTTAAATATACATATTAATACTAATAATAATTGGTCATAATGTACTTATTTAGGCTTGTGCATGAAAATCGTTGACCTTCTTGCTTTTTTTCTTTCACAAGCACTTTGTTCTTTGCATGTGTAACAATATTTGTATTTAAAAAAAAAAGTTTATTGAACCTGTTCAGTATTTGGCTGTGAATTAATAAACAAGCATTAATTGAACAATCTGCAAACTTTGCCTTTTTCATTTTATACATAAATAAATTATTTTTTTACTATATTATTGTAAACGGATTGTAAAAAAAATCATGCAATGAGTTTGACAAATAAAATTGTTCAAACAAATATTTACTGACGCTAACTTAGTCTTTGACAATATATGTATGAATATGTGTTGGAAAGATATTTGTGGTTAAGAGAAAATATTGAGAATAGGGGAAGTAATACCACGTAGTGAAAATACAAAAACGGTAGTGTTTTCAAACGAAAAAAATAGATAATATTTGTAAATAGTTTTATTTGTATTTGTATATATATATATTAATAGTATGTAAATTTTAACCCTATCAATTTAATAGATTTGTATTGTGTACTATGTACAAAGAAAAAACTAATTTATTTCGCAATATAAAAAAAAAAGGTAATGGATGTCAATAACGCAAGAATTACAATAAATTAGAGTAGTGTTTAGTATCGAATTTATTTTGTTTTCACTTCAAAAAAGTATATCAGACAATAAAAAGTTAAAGAATATAATATTTTGTTTTCAACCAAAATCAACATTTACTACTTGTAACCATTCTCTTACACATCACACTCTAACTGCTATTTTTCAAATATTATATTCTTTTTTTTTAAATAAAAAATAACGCAACAATATCATTTTTACAAATAAAGAAGAAGCCCGCTTGAAAATTTGAGTTTGACAGTATTTGAACAATATAATAACGACTAACTGATGCAGTGTCAATTACGAAAAAATACTGAGCAAACAACTTAAAAAAGAATAAGGAAAAAAGAAGTTGATCAAATGACAAGTTAAGCGAACTCACTTTTTTTCCAATTTTTCCGTCACATCATAACAAAATTCCAAATTTTTACATAAGAAAATAGAATTTCTTATTCAAACAATTTTATTTACCTTGCAAAATGTAATATTGCATTAAACCAATGCAATATTACATCAGTTTACTTTTACGTAATATGTATTTAACCAAAAATTATTTTAACGAACTTGAAACTATTTACATTATTTTATTTTACTATATATTTTTTTTTATATAATATAAATTTTACCTTTGCATTGATAACTTTTACTTAATGAAACGATAATATTCCACACCAACATCCTGAAATGCCACCTCGTTACGCTCACCAAGGCGATCAATCACAAACTCCATTGTACGGTGATCTTTGCCCAGGTCAGTCTTCTCCGCACCGGTGTGCAGTGACTCGTACTGCTCCTTGTTCAGGTTCATTGGGTTATCGAGTGCCTTTGTCACGTTAATTTTAGCCGCCGCCGTCTCCCAGCCGTAGACTGGCACAATAGGAATAGACATTGACGCATCACCAGAGCCGTAACCGACCATCACCATCGGCTTACGGGCAATATCAAGTTTCTTTTGATAGGCCTACTCAAAACCAGCAGCGAGCCAGCAGGGCAACGAAGCCGTGTACAGATTACCAAAATTGCCCATTGCAGGACTACCCAAACTCATCTTCTGCTTCAACAGTTCAATAAATTGTTTATCTTTACGAAGTACTTTGGCGATTTTGCCCGTTTACGGGAATGCGTCTTTGGGCTCATTGCCTTCCTCAATGTGCTCAAAGTAGCGTGGGTCAACGTCCAGCTCCTTCTGCACCGCCTACGGTGTCGTCTTGGCCTATTCACACAATCGCTTAAAGTAGGCAATGTGCTCCTCCGACGTCGCACGAGCCAATCCACGGGCGTACAAGAAGGACATGGCCTGAATGGGCATCATGTTATAGGGACGGTGGAAAAATAGCGCGGTAACCTCGTCATAATATAAACCAGGGGCGACTTTTAATCGGTCCAGCATGTTCTACACCGCCACGGTAACCTCGTCCTGGTACACCAATGTGCTGTATGGACCAGAGAAAACAGGGAAATCGGCCACTTTGCCATGTGAGGAGCTGGTTGAGTACTCTTTCAGGTTCATGAAATGACGGCGGTGCGGTTTACGGAAATCTGGTCCACGGTAGTCCGAAGCAGACCCGGCGTATTGCATCTGTACCTCAAACAATTTAGGTTCAAACTCAATCAACATCGCCGTAGCCCCAGCCCCTTGCGTCTGCTCACCGGTTGAGCCCAAGGCGTACTCGGCAATGTCGGAGGCCACGGCAATGGCCACCTGATCTTTGCCATCGGCACTGACATACCGAACCGCACTCTCCATCGCATACACACCAGCCAAACAGGCATGTTTGAACTAGGGCACCTCACAGTGACGAGAGATGGTTGGCAAGTTGAGTGCCTTGAGACCTTTATCAACCATACCCTTGACAATAATCGCACCAGCCGAGTTATCCGACGAGCTCTCTGTGCCAAGTCCTAAAAAGCCAATCTTCTGTGGGTCAACGTTGTGGTTGACAATAAGTCGCAAAACTGCATTGGCAGCCATGGTGTAGGCGTTTTCGTTGTTGTTTGTTATTCGGAATGACTGCCCAACAACGTTAGACACCTTCTCCCAGCTATTTCCGGTCCACTCACACCACTGCTGTAGATCCACCCTGCACGGTGGCGCATACACGGCCATCCCACTCACTCCAGATAATAAGCGTGCACAGTGACGCATCGGTTATTCGGATTGCTCCAGTTTTGTAATAAAAAAAATAATTTAATATTTATAATAAAGAAAAGGAGAAATGTAGACTCGTAGAAAGAGCTGTGTAGAGCTAGTGTTATTTGCTTTCTTTTTTTTTCTGATGAAACTTTAGTTTTCAGTAATTACAATTTTTTTTTTTCACTTGAAGAACTTGGGGAACTAACAGTTGCGAGTTACGAAAAACTAATTAATTCAATAAGAGCAATAACTTTGACAATCACAATGATCACTTTTTTCTTTTCGGCTTTATATTTTTATTGACTATTACTCTTTTTATCTGCTGAGAATAATTAAAAATACAATGAAAGTTAACCGTACTGGAAAAACTTACAGTTACAAAGTAAAAAAATAATAATATATAATATTTATTTAGGATAAAATGAAAAGTAATAGTAAGAATAGGCAATGAATGTGATTATTGTGTTGTTTGTGTTCTTTGTTAGATGTTATTGATGACTAATTAGCTTGGAATTCTTTGAATAAATTTATGCAAATAACTCTGCTGTTTCTTTTTGTTTTGTTTGTTTAGGTGTGTGTGTAGTGAGTATGAACGTTGATTGGTGTGCAAGGTGTGTTTTCTAATAAACAAAAAAAGTGTAACAGTTATTAGTTTGAGCAAATAAACCGAAGTGACGCAAAACAACAACAACAGAAATAACAACAAGAATCGAAAGAAATGTATTGAAAGTTAATGAGATAAGCGGTAAACAGAATAGTAACAACACAAGAAAAAAGAGTTTTAGTAAAAATCAGTTCAATTAGTATGCAAAGCATTGCTACATTTATATCAGTTTTAGAATTAATGATAGCCGTATAATAATTATAAAGAAGAAGAAGAGAAGTTAGTTAGTAAGTTTAGTTATATTGTTGTAATATTTGTTTTGTATAAAACCGATTACGTATGCATGAACATGTCATGATAAGTATGTAAATGAAACGCAGTGAAAAAAAAATGAAAGAAGCGAAAATAAAAGTAGTAAAATCTCATAGGAGCAAGTGAACACACACACACAAAAAATAAAAATAACGGTTTTTGATGATTTTGTGTCTTACTTAGATTATAATAATAACGTAAACAGAAAGTTTATTTTTAGCACACAAAATACACACGTAAACACAAACTGTGGAAGAAAAAAAAAGGAAGTAGAGAGCTAAAAATATTCTTACGAGTTGTAAACATCACTAATTTCCCTACATGTAAAGATAAACTAAAGTAGCATTGGCCCACTTCAAAACAAATAAAAAATTACATTATAAAAACTTAACCAATTGCGAATATAAGTGAGCAAAAAGTAAAAAGTTTATTACTTAGCAAGTATCAGTAAAAGTAAATATGTGTCTAGAAATATAACTTTGAAATGTATGATACAAATGTACATAATTATGAGAGCAAACATAATAACAGAATCAGCAGTAACGTAAATGGTGGAAAAAAGTAAAGAGTACAAATTAAAATCGATTGCTTTTTAAAAAAAATAAACCGGTACTTTTGATATAAACATATAAACAGTAATATATGTTCATATAATGTTGTTTTTTTTGGTAGAAAAAACTGTCAAAAGCGAATGCTCTCATTAATACTATGTATATTATGTATTTTGTTTTATACATAATATCCGTGACAGCATAATTGCTATTAAATTATTATTTCACTTTATTAAAATTATTTTACTTGATATTTATATTTTTACTCAAATAACTCTTTTGTGGTCTTGTCTCGACGATGTTTTAGTATTTCACGCACAATGTACTTACACCACGGTGAGTTTTGCACGTACTATGGCAAGTTAGCCAGTGGTGGTACACCTGGTCCACCATTAACAAGTATGATAGACGGCTGAGACATGACATATCGTACAATGTGCTGCAGCTCACGTAGGACACGGGATACGAACGATACGTGTTGCTCTCGATAGCCTAGTGAGTAAATGTTGGCCACATATTTCTAACTGTTTTCATTATTATTATTATTGTTGTTAATGTGGTCATTATAATTAATTCCATTTGCGTTAGATGTGGTATTGCTCATCAAGTCATCGTTCATATTGAACTTACTCGTACTTGTATTGTCATTGTTAATACTGTTGCTTTTACTATGACTACTAATGCTGTTATTATTGTTTGTGTTATTTTTCCGTTTACGAGGGCATCGCTCTGCAAAAAAGTGTTGCACCTTGTCCAGTTCAAGCAAGATGTTATCGGCTTCCACGCTGGTCAGTAAAATGTCACTGCCTTACACATAAATACTGTACAGCAGTGCGACAAAGAACACACCAACCCTGTTTTGCACCTCTTACTGTGTGAAAGGGTCATTGAGCAATGTAAGATCGTCCAGTGTATGTTGCAGTTCATTCAATAATGTTTCCATTGTCACCTATGGAAAAGCTCGCTTGTAGTGCACTACATCACTCTTTGCATAGGACTTACGCAATGAATTTAATACTTTTGCATCGGTCTTCATGTACTGTTATGTTGCCAGTGTGTAGAGTGGAGAAGACAACATTAACACCGCAGCCAGTTGCTACATGAGCTCATTACGATCTTGACCTACCACCGAGTGAAGCTGCTCTTCGTACTGCACTGCCAACTAACTAAGTATTACCTCATTATTATTATTATTATTATTATTATTATTATTACTACTAATACTGCTAGAAGTGTTCTTCATTAAGATATCATTTTCACCTTCATTGACATGGATAGCCACGTTAGTACACCCGGTAATCAGGCGTATCTGTACATGGGCCACGTGTACCTGTGAGAAGACGCTCTCAAACTACATCTACACTTCTTCCAGTGTGTTAATACGGTGAATCAGACCCAGCACATCCATTCGCGTTAACGAGTAGGCGTTATGGGCAAACGTCATAAAGGACGTTAGCCGTCGAGCAAGTGCGGTGATTCGGGGTAGTAAACGTGGTAGTGGATTGCGTGGCATGGCAATACGAATCTGCTACAACACCAAGTAGACAATCTGAATAAAACACTTGAGAAATATGTGATAGGTGTGTAGTGGGGTATGGGTAAACGGTAGTGGTAACTTGTGGTGAATGGCTTCGTAGAAAATGTGCATGAGTGAGGTAGAGGTTTACTTGCACTGCAACTCACTAATGGCTCAGGTTCAGGTTCGGTGAAGTTGATTGGCTACGTGGTGTGGCAACGCGGCATAGACCCGTTCAATGAGTGTTGTCAGTGGCTGTAAATGCTACGATGCCGCTAACGATAAGATATAATTCATTTCTACTTCATTCACAATGGACGGATTTAACTCAATACAGCTGCGGTGTGAAATTCGATACCGTTCACTGCAACTGTACACTCGACGATGATGATGATGAGAATGATGACGATTATTATTTTTATTATTATCATCTCGTTGAGACTGTGAATTACTTGTAGCATTTGTGAAAATACTCGATTTGGTGTTCGTACGTTCATGCTGATGTTATTTATTATTATTATTATTATTATTATTAATATCATTAATTTTGATGTTTTCCTGCTTCTCTAGAGATGCGTTTTAGTTTTGTTATGAACTACCATTAGAATGCGTAACAAACCACTACTGCGGTAAAATACGAACAAAAAAGTTTAATAACGCTTGTATGCCCTCACTAAAGTCACATGGAATACGCATCGTGTTGAGTTGCTGTGTGAGTGCTAAATGTGTAATCTCATTACTATAGTCATTATTAGAGCTGTTTGTAGTACCAGTGGTATTATTATGTACGGCGTGTTCAATAGCGTACTTGGTGCGTTCATCAAACTCGCCCACGTGTCAGTGTCGAAGCAGCAGAAAGACCCCAATGTGCATTCGGGTAGGCAGCACGAGTGTAGAAGCCATGGGCAGACTACGCTACGATAACAACTCACAATACTGACGTAACTTACGATCAAGTGCATGGGCATGGGCAAAGAGCTACCCTACCGATCTTTTCAGTATATTCTCCATGGTCAAATCGGATTAGGCTAAATTGCGAATGGTGGCACTACCAAGGCACAAACTCAACAGGGCTAACAGGTACACCCCACTACTGTGCAAGGATGGGAGCATGTAGGTGTTATTGATGAGAATAAATGCAGTGAGAAATTTGGGTGGTAGCATGAGACAGGTTTACATGAAAAACGCCGAAAACGCACTGCGAGACTCAATGGAGGTAAAGGTGTCAATTCAAGGCATGGGTGCGATGGCCATACCAAGTGCCTCTTGCAACACATAATAGGCATACTTCACCTACACCGAAAGAGAAGTGGACAATAGTTAGCGTTCACTGTTAAGTGAGTTTACCGACCGGGCAGCTCCACGTAGGAGTGAGATAACCGCCGGTTTATGTGCCATTTCGTTACTCGCGATTAATCGAGCGTGTAAATGACAGTATTATATGAGGGACTATGGCACCTGCAGTTCATTTTGGAGAGCCATTACCGAGTGTGCAATGTCATTCTCATTGTACACCTCATTACCTTTGGCATCGTAAATGTACAAAGGCATGAGTGCCCCAGCGAGTAAGGTGGCTCGAATTGCAAGTGGATAGCGACGATTTTTAACATTTCGTCTAGCCGATTTACGTTTTACAGAATTAATTATCTCATTAATACCATTACTGCCTTATTGATGTGCTGTATTTGTATTTACTACAATATTATTATTATTATTATCATTATCGTCTTTGCTTATGACGGTTGTCAGTGTTGCTGCTGTATTTGTATCTGTATTTACATTAATGTCTGTAGTAATAGCTGTTGTTGTAGTATTCGTTATCGTGTTATTGACTGGTACTTCGGTATTTAAATTATTTATATTGTTATTATTATCAACCACAACATTAGGGGAAGACGGAGATATGCAATTACCTGCGTCATCGTACATTTCAATCAAATTGCCACTATTGTTATTATTATTACTACTACTACTACCACTAGTCATTCCTATGATAGGTACATTATTGATATTATTATTATCACTAATTATCAAATGTTACTATTTATTGTTAATCTCACTTTCACTTTCACTTTCACTTTCTTTTTCTTCATCGTTATCATTATCTTCACTTTCAACTTACTTATCCATTACATCATTCTCTTCATCGTTATCGGCGCAGTGCTGAATCGTGTGCAATAAAAAATTAATTCGCTTGCTAAACACCTCATCGGTGCTGTGCCGTCGTAGCAGTTTTAACGTTTGCTCATCAAAGTGTAATGATTGCACTTAACACTTGTTTCAATCCACGTTGGTGCTCCCACTCATCATGATCGATCGCATCTGTGGAGTCATCAAGTTAGACAAACACTTCATGTGCTGCTCAAAGGTCAATCCGTAGATTTTGCCATACACCCCATGAATCTCACTCTCGTACTGCGATCGATCATTGCCTAATAACAAACTTGTCACCATCAAGAGATGCTCATAGACCACCAGACCGAAGTTTTACCGAAACCCATCTAACATGGAGGCATCAAATAATGGGCAGACGTCTACTTTGTACGGTAGTGGAGGCTCAGTGGGTAACAGCTACGGTCAATGTGGTAAGTTATCTGGAATGCAAATGTTTTCATCCAGTGTACCAGGAGTCTAACCCGACAGTGGGATGGTGCTGCGATGACGTGGTGGTAGTATAAGAGACGATGATCTTGAGTGTTCTTTATTATTGCCTCCTCCTCCTCCTCTTGCCATGATGGAGGAGGATTACTATAGTTAACTCTAGTATTAGTGCTAATAGGGTAAAGGAGAATGTGCAGCTTGCTTTTTGTGATTTATCAGGTTGGCATTGATGCTACGACCAGGTGAAGCAAAAAGAGAGATGCGGCATGGACGGCGAATGGCAAAGTTTGATGGACTAATCAAATTACTGTTTACCGCTCCTGTAGTTGTAGTAGTAGTAGTAGTAGTAGTAGTAATAGAAGTTGGTAATGGTGATAATTCATTCTACTCACTTTACAAGCGGTGATGATCATGGTGGTGTTCATGTGGTTGTGTGTGATGAACACGATTATTATAAAATCTAGAGAAGAAATTATTATTATTAGGGTTATTATTGCCATGAATTCGATTACTCGTAGTGTGCGTGGTATTTACACTAGTATCAGTAGTAGTATCATTATTGCCTCGGTTCATGCTACTTAAGTGATCTACAAAGTAATTATACAATTGAGAGAAAAACCCACCATTACTGTTGTTATTCATATTACCTGGCTTCGAATTATTACTTTCAATTACTTTTATATTGTGATTTCGGCCATACTTATCCACGACATAGGTGGTAGTGGTGGTTGGAGCAGCAGGTGTACATGGAGTACATGCACTCGGTGCGTTGGGCACAGACACAAAACCCATTTGATTTGTACAATTATTATTATTATTATTATTACTTGTAGGATTATTAGCATTATACGTTTGCTAACTAGGGTTAGTAGAATAAACTAAGGACATAGGTGGAGCAACTTGTACCTCATTAGGAGGTGCTACCGCTACAGCTGTTGTTGTTGTTTCAGTATTATTATTAGTGGTAATGGTGGCCTTGGCAATTTCATTAACATTTGTAGTTGCAGTAGTAGTGTTAGTAGAAGCGGTGGTAGTTGTTGCTGGTTTATTATTTGTAGCATTGGTAGTTGTTTTGGCTGTTGTTGTTGTCGTTGTGGTCTTTGTATCATTGTTAGCCTTGGTGGTTTCCGTTTTGGTGGTTGCACTCGTTGCGGTAGCATTATCTGGCTTTGTAGCTGTAGTAGTAGTGGTAGTAGCTTGTTGTGGAGTTGTCTTACATTCTTTGTTGGCCTCCGTATGTTGTGCACAAGGATCACATTTGTCCTTTTTGTGTTTTTTGTGCTTTTTCAGCTTTGACATTTTTTTGGTTACAGTGGACAAAACAGTATAACCGACAGTCATTAATTTTGTCTTTATGGAAGGTTTTGCACATTTTTTAGTAGTATTGTTACTATTACTTGTACACCTGGTATTGGTATTAGTACAGGTCTACGGCTTCGGGCAACACGGACTTCGTCGTTCAACTTGTCCTCTACCTTCAGTCAGAAAAGTAATCTACTAGTTAGCATCAAAGTCAACACACCGATTAGCCGCGTAATTCGCTGTGGTCTCTGTAAATACGAATGGCTCAGGACTACACTCCATTACATTATTGTAGTTGTAATTGTTATTAATATTGTAATTATTATCATAAGTGTTCATATTTGTGTCATAGTAGCAATAGTCATTATTATTACTGCTGCTTATCGTGTTACTCATTTCACCGCTATTGTTGTTATAATAATAATTATTATTGTAGTCAAGGCAGGTGAAATTTGTGCACTGCTAATTCTGTTGAGCTGTTAATTGTGGTATGCTATAGATTGGAAGTGGATTAGAACTAGTAGTAAAGTTTACATCATCAATGTGATTTATTGTCTCAGGGAAAATGTTGCGAACGTTAAATGGTGGTTGCTGCATGTGAGCACAGCGCAAAAGAGCGTTGCGTTATGAGTGTTGTGTGTCGGAACGCTCACGTAATGATCTACTCATCTTACACTAGATTATATATATGCTTATATTTTTAAAAATAAGAACAAAAAAGGAATATTGATTGGTACAACTTCTAAAATTTTTGATATACTTATTTTTTATAGGTTTATAATTTTGTGACCGAATATATGTATAAACAATGTGTGTGTATATGTATATTTAGAAGTGTGTATACGTGTTGTAATCAAGATGTAAAAATGTAAATATATATATATATATATATATATATATATATATATATACATATAATGCTGTGTGTATGGAGAATGAAACTAATAGAAATTCTAATTGACAAGAAACAATTAAAAAAAAATAATGATGACTAAGAAGCAATTAGTGGCGAAAAAAAAAGGAAAAGAAAAAACAAATGGTAGGGAACAAAGTAAATTTAGAGTTATTATTACAAAACAAATAGCATTTTTTATTGCAAATATTATAAATAGTATATGGACAGTCTTGTAACATCACAATATTACGACTTTTCATAGATACACATTAATGATACTATACAGTATTAGCATTCAGTGTAACATTTATATGGGAGTTGGTGATAGATGTGGTACATATGTAACATTATGACTTAATAGGAAGATGATGAGGAATAGTGCGTGTATCAAATGTATGTTTGCAAGTTCACAATAAACAACGAGAATAACAAGAACATCTATAAATAGATATGTGTGTGTGTATATAAGAATGTATGCACAAGACAAAAAAACATATGTGTTTTGAAAAAAAATAGTTAAAAAAATAATATTGTCTAGTAAACAATCATAAAACTATTATAAATTTTCAAAAAAATATATATATTATCTGTTAGAAAAAGAGTTGATTAAATGTTTAATGTACTCGAGCTACTCCAGTAGTATAGGTGCTACGTACAAGTTTGGTATACTCATCACGCTTACTCCACATCTCCGCGGCTTGTGTGTTGAGCGGGGATTGATTATTTGGGTTGTCAAGTAAGTTTTGTATCGAAAGCAAGATAGCCGTGGCGGAGTAAACGGCAGACCACTTGTCATCTAAAATGTCTAGACAAATATTACCGTGTAGGCTGACGTTTGGGTGAAAGCATGGGGTGAGAAAGATGACAACGGGTGGGGCAAACGGGTAGCGTGATGGGAATTTGAGTGAAAGTTGAAACTACAATCCTTCGTACGGGGTAGTGTCTACGCCAGTGATGGTGGCTACTCAGTGAAAGATGTCATCGTTAACTGGGAAGGCGGAAATACCTTGTGTTCCACTAAGCATTAATTACATCAGTTCTTTTTGCAACCGAGTAGCAGCACTAACGCTTTGACCGCTCATGATTAATATAAAATGTTAATATGTATATATGTATATATATTTTATCGGTCTAATACAAATATAACACAATAAATTAGCGGAAAAAATGCAAAACAATAAAAACTTACCATATTTTATCACACATTGTGTAATAATAAATGCACACACATAAAGCAGTTATAAGAAATTGCAGACATGCAAATGCATCACTCTTAATATTTGCAAATTATTGTAATAATAAATAAATTGCCTTGTATAGGTATATATATATTTGTTATTATCACATTGATTTACTTTACTGCATCTGATGTAGTTGTGGCAAGACTACATTCGTATATCACTGGGCAAAGGTAGACTATGTTGATTGGTCTGTCACAAACTGGGTGCATTGATTAGCAATGGTATTACCTTGTTGTAAAAAGAAAGGTGTCATGACATTCTACACAAGATGAGCATAACTACTGCCAAGTAAAATCTATTGGGTAATACTTCGACGTTGTACATCATGTCGTGCTAATGAACGATCAATAATAACATTTGAATTACTATCATCTTGCAGTGGGTTTACTTGATTCACAAAACTGAAAAAATCAGAGATGTAGGCGCACATGGCCGACATGACAGACGTTTTCATGGGTTCTAATTTGTTGTATATGTGCTCAAAGGGAATAATATAATGAGTATAAGATCGATTTTGATGAGATGACAATAATGACTAACGTGCTTGTGTTGGTGGTGCATTAGAATCCATTGCTTATTGTTAACGTTAGTTCATGTTCATTTTATTATTATTGTTCTGGTGTTATGCGTATTATTATTTAAGCTATAATTATTGTTGCTCTGTTTATGACTTCAACTAATTACCACTATCATTACCATCTATTATTGATGATCCTGTTATAATTGTTACTCAAGGATGACTTGGAAAGGCACCTGTAAGTTCAATACGTGGACACGCAAACGGGTATGATGGTGGGAAGTGTACTAGAAATTGGAAGACACCCTCATACCACGGCGAGCGTTTGTCATTTACAAAAATAAACCCATACCACTTTTACTATTACTACTAATACTATTACTATTACAATTGCCTTTGATTTCCTTATCGTGGTGCAAAGTAACTACTTTATCGCTTTGATTGTTTCTACGAATATTTATTATTTTTGCCTGGTTATTGAGACGGTGGCATGTGTGAGAACGGTAATAAAATGACATCATTCTTGTTGATGTTAAGATTGTCATTATATATGTTATCACTATTGTCCTTATTGTTGCTCTTTCGATAAGTAGAACGCTGTATCATGTCTCAGCGTAATTCGTTAATGAGTTTAAACTAGCGTCGTAGATATAACGTACGAAACAATGATGGGTGACGAGAAAACAATGAGTTCTGCCTATCTGATGGGTCTAAGTTAAACGTGGTGCTAAATAAAGATCTTGTCTATTGTTTTAATGTTTGACAGGGCTAACTTTATTATAATTACGAATTTGAATGAAACATTCGATTTACCTTGTTCTCGTCTTTACTATCAGCTGCACAATTCTAATTAGATTATTACATTTCACACAACTCTGCGCTACACAGCACCACTCTTAAAATCTGTTTAATATACGACAGTGTGCTTAATAAGTTAAATTCTTTCAATAAATTTTTTTTGAAAAAATAAAGTTAATATATAATGCGAAACAAAAGTGTCAAGCAAAAATTATTTATCACAAATATTAGTAGATGTACAACACATGTATATAAAAAAATTTGTATAATGCTGACGCACCATATTGTTATCTTAGAAAACTCTCGATCACTTTATTTTTTTGTAGAAATATTTTAAACAAATTAGAGACATATATCACAAAGCCAAAGTAATAGTACGAATGAAAGATGAACGTATATCTTTGTAGTCAATATAAAATATGGAAAATTTCACACAAATAATTATAACAAAAATTTACATTTATGCCTAAAATTGACAATTATCTTTTTCCATCTTGGCAGTGTGCACATACAAATTGTGGCGCGTTATAAGATGGATGTATGTGTGTGCGTGTGTGTTTCTGCTTACTGGTTTGTAAATGTATATTGCATAAAAAAATACAATTTCGGACTAGAGGACGCGAGGCGATAAGATAAGCTGATAAATTGATTTGAAAAAAACAACTAATGAACACTACTGTCAGTAATTACAAAGCAATAATTAATATAACTATTGAAAAAATATACAGACAATATATAATTGACACAGTTGAAAATTAACGACGTAAAAATACAAAGCAAACCTCACTCGGTCTGTTACAAAGGAGTAAAAAAAAATAAAAAAGAAGAAGGTATCAAATTAAAAAATTTTGATACTACAGAAGTAAGGCGAATATAAATTCGAAATTTTTATATAGCAAAATAGAAAGAAAAGTAAATCTGTAAATACAGTCAGACGGTGCTACGAGCGTAATATACATTACTGTAAAAGTTTGTTAATGACAGGAAAAAAAAAGAAATGTAGAAGTAAAGAAAGAAAAAATTAAAACTAATAATTTATTGAAAACACACCAAATAAATATATTTGATAGTAGAAGGGTGCAGATGGACAATTGAAAAAGTAGGTTAGAAAACTGAACAGAAGAGAGACAACTATGTCTTGTATAATTTACATTAGTAGTAAAGTAGGAAGAGACTAAAATTGCCATTTTTGTTTGTTTACTTGACTTTATTAACTTAGACGTTTTCTAAAGTTTTTTTTATTAATAATAACTAATTCTATAAGTGCACCATATTGATTTTGTTCCAGTAATTTTAATAAAATAGTTTACCTTCATATAAAAATATGTAAACCAAAGCATACTGTATAGTCAAACAAATTGATAGAATTAAGTAAATTTCAGCAGTATAGATATATACTGCTAAAATTATAAAAGTAAAAATAATTAGCTAGACTAATACCTGTAGTCAACATTTAAAACAAGAGAGTGAGATAAAACAGTAAATTTTTGTGGTGCACTTTAACATTACTGAGATTACTTCGGTTGTTAGCAAACCCTCCCTTTTTTCCACATAGCATTAGTTCATCGGACTAATTAGACAATTTACTACACCTAACTTTTTGTTCTTATTTTTTTTCTAACATGTAAAAAAAAAGAATGCACGCGTATGCACAGTACATGTGCTTACCAAAAAAAACCAAAAATGCACATATGCGTCTACTTTCTACATGTAAAATAATTTATAAATTATACCTTTAATATGCTAGTGCTTATATGTACGTGTGTCTGTGTGCATACTTTCGTGTGCATACTTCTAGCATGAAATGTGCAAACAAGTATCAGTAGTAGAATTACGTGACATCTACAAAAGTAAAACAGTATTGTATTTATTTTTATCAACAGATTAACGCTTATTGTGCAAAGGAGAATCACAGTGAGAGAGAATATTGTAAGTGAGAAAAATATCGTATAAGACTAAAATATAGCAAATACAGAAGCAACAATAATAATAACAACAAGAACAAAGTATTGATTTGTGCAAAAAAAAAGGCAATAAAATGAGTAACACAGTTTAAAAAAAAAAATAGTGTCCAGTTATACACTTGTGCACTTTATAATTTGTAAATGTACTAAACGAAATCTTTTGTTCAAACACACACATAAAAAAAAGAACAGGCTAACATACTGACATTAATTCAGATATTTTTTTATTGTACGTTTTTGCTTCATAATATATAAATTATGTACAAACATGTTTGTGCACGAGAATACCTATTTATTTCTAACAGTAAATACGTGCATGCGATTATTCAATATATATAAAAATAACAACAATAACAACAACACGAATACAATTACAACGAACTCGAAGAAAGTCAAACTGGAAAAAATAAAAAATATATAAATGAAAGATTACCATCAAGAATAAAAGCAACGGCAATTTCAACACGCAATTAACAACGTGTGTAGATTTACACGTATGAATAAGATATATATATATCTATCTTTATCTTTTTAGCGAAGATTTTATAGTCATACAGTTCAGGGAAAAAAAAAGTGTTATTTTTCTTTTCAAGATAGCCGTAAAGAAAAGGAATACATCAATAATTAGTTTTATAACACAATATGTAAGGAACAACAATACTATTTGTAAAAAAAATATTATTTTTCCATCCAATAACAAGTAAATTCAATGTCGTTTTATCATGGAACTATTACTGTTATTTATTCACTATTGTCTTTTCGTGTTTATGGTTGCGATGTGGGACTTGCATTTGGTGATGGCTAGATAGAACTCATCAACAACGTATGTTGATTAGCTGGATTGTTGCTTTCATCTAACTACAATGGCACTTGTTTAATTCAATTTTGAATTCGTGCATCTTTGCGGACAACTCCGCGGTGAGTAATTTGATAGGTCTATAAGTATTGATTGATCAGCTTTTGTGTTAACACTACAGTCTATCGTTTATCACGACGATTACTGTTTGACGAGCTTGGTGTGACAGCAGAACTTTCATTATTGTTATTATTTGTTGTTGTAATTAACGTTTGATTACTCCTCATACGTGTAGCTGTTCGACCTGTGCCACTTACAGCTCTACAGCTACTGTTAATTCCTATTCGATTTGTACTCTACACATGATGAATTTTGGAAGAGTTGTTTTCATTGTTGCTCCTTCGCTTCTTTGTATTACATGCACGCCTAGGCTAGTTGTTATTAGGGCGTACTCTAGAATGAGCTGCTCCTCCCATTGTGTACTCAAACTGGATTGTAATAGATGAATTACACTATGAGTTTATTTCGCTTTGGTTGAGTTCGAGCAATCTAACGTATAGATAAAGCTATATAAACAATTAATTTAAAAAAAAAATAGAGTTGAAATTATTTCGAATTGTATTGCAACAGACTGGTCAACAGATATATGAAACAGCTATCAATACTGAAAACAAAAACCCAGCTTTATTTCCGCCAAAGTTAGAAAAAAAATAAATCAATTAAGTTATATAACAACTTTATTAATTATGGGAGAAAAGGGGAAAAACCGCAAATAACGCGAATGATGAGACTGAACTAATAATGTTGAGAAAGTTGAGAAAGTTAAGTAATCAAAGTATACAAAATTTAAAAAAAGTGAAGTAAAACAAATCAATGAAAACACATATTGGTGAGGAGAAAGCAATACGTGATAGACAAAATTATATTTGTGATTAGACGCAAACAAACGTTCAATTTAATTTTTTTTCACATATTTTTATTTACGTTTTGACATTGTGCAGATTGTGATAAAGAAGTCGCAACAGTTAAGAGTGGGAGGGAAACAAACTAATAGAAGAATGTCAGATATTGTGTTATCAAATAATCAAAAAAAATAAATTTGTAATAGTAGTAGAAGAAGAAGAAGAAAGGAAAAAAAAGAAAGCGCAAAATAAAAGTTTGTAAATATTTTAAACATATAAATATGATAATTAAATTATGAAGTACCAATCAAGTATAGTAATGATGATCATACTTTTACTAAAAATATACTACATAACTGTGCTTTGATTGCCTTACAAACACCTAGGCTTATGTGCAGTTTTAAAATATATGGTAGAAGTTTGAGGTGTGTCAAGCGTCAGTGCAGACACGTAGTGCGGTGCATCTCAGCGATTACCATTCATCGTCATAAATTTTTCCTGACTCATCAGTACATCTGCTCTTTGCCACTCTTTACTCTACATTTCACCGTCGGATCAAATATCTGGTTCAGGTATGGGGTCTAATTTGGTAGGGATGTACGATTTTCACGCTTCAATGTACCGAATTAACGAGCGTGAAATGCGAATGACTCGTCGTGCATTTGTTGCTTATCGATCATGATCTGAACTAGCTGTGATGTTATTATTGTTATTGTTATTAATATTATTTTTTGATAAAGATATTGTGTTTTGTTTATTGTCGTGTTCCTTCAACTATTTGCATTTCTGTAGTTGCGGCTATTGTTGCTGTCGTTATTAACAATGACTACAAGAGCTTTCACTTAGGTAATCGTAGCTGTTACTGGTATTGCTATTACTACTTGACGGGAAAAATGCGTTAATATCTCATTCGCTAGACGCCATCAAACTATTTAGTCCCGTCTGTTGACGTCCAGTGGTGTTAATGTCAACCTTATTTGCCTCATCATCTTCTATTCGATGCTTATAGTAGTGCTTGTGGTGAAGCAAGTGATGGTTATGATCGTTTTGGTTATTCTGCTTTGCGTGTTTGCGTCTTGTACGTAGATCATCTGATTATTGTGGTGAGCGGTGTGACAGATTTCAATCACTCCCCGCAGATGGAGAACAGTGCGAGTTAAACGACTGTGACACACGTGGAGGCTGCGGTGTAACACGTACTGGTGCATGAGTATCTGATGTGCAGTAATTTCCCATTACCGCTTCAATGAAAAGCAGACTATTGTTGTCTGTTTTGCCACAAATATTGCTGTACAAATACAAATAAATTAGTCTATTCATCACAAGATGAAACGAAAAAATCAATAGTCACTCAACACAACAATAAAATAAATTATTTGTAAGAACATAATTTAAGAATGCCAAATTTTATTGTGCTTTTTTTTGACACATCCATTTCATAATCCTTTTTGGCTGTATATGTGTGTTTACGATTATATGGAGTAATTGTATTAATAGTTATTTACTTTACCTATAGATGGGCTTACGATCGCATTAAAACAAATATAAATATTAAATTTTATTTTTTATTAAAGAAATAATAAATGATACTATTCTTCACGGAAAAAAAGTTACACGTACAACAGTAATTTTTTTAAACGTGTAAACACATACACACTGTTAAAGATAGTCTTAACATATCTAATTATATTTTTGATGTTCATGAAAAGATAAGCGAAAAGAAAATAGACACTAGCACTCACACACTCATATCGAAGACACACAAAAAAAAATACAAAAATGTTTATTACAACAATAATTTCATAGCGTACAAACCACTCTACTGTATTTCTCTGAGTATCACAAACAACACAAGCACACTGCTGTAACATTTAATTTTTTCACCTCATCATCGTCATCTCATAGAGAATGTCCGTTCAATAATAAAGGCAAACGTTCACAGCACATCTTCATTTACATATATTTTTTTTTACATCATATGAAAGGGGACAAATCAGCGAAGAAATAAAATGAGTACAGTATAAGTAAAAACGCAAGTTTTTTATAGATAAAAATAGAAAGGTATTATACCTGTGTGATGAATGTAAACAAATGCTAATATCTTTGAATGAAACAGCTTTTTATTGTGAATAGCATTACGCAAAATATAACTTTTTTTAACTTACTGTTATACACAAACAAGCTAATTTAGAAAAAAGTAAATTTTAATACGTTTTACAAGTATTTTTTTTTCCTCTTCCGTATTGTATGACAAAAACAAAGGAGATTTAAATTTATTCTATAGGCAAAAGCAAAGAAAAAGTGGGTAGCTTCGTTTTTGCTTATATTCATTAATCTTAAAAACAAAAATACAAAGTTTGTGTTCAGTAAATTTTACATTGATGATATAAATAAAATTTATAATTATAACCTTTTGTTCTCACCACCGTTATATTTTTTTTCCGAGTAAAGTGAACGACAATGTATAGCTCTCAATAAAGAAAAATGCTACATCAACACAAATGATAATATATATATATTTTTTTTATTGTTATAATTATCAAATTTAACTCACTTTTTACGGTTTCAGTTTCGCCTGTTTACGCTGCTCCTACGCCTGCCGTTCCTGCTCTCGTTGCTGATCACCAAACACGTCAAAGTTTGGTGGTGCAGGTTTTGCGGCAAACTCTTCATGCTTGTCATCTGCCGAGACGAGTACACCAGGCTGGTGCATCTCTGGAGTACAGTGCGAGCTATCAGGCATCCCCCACAGGTAAACGGCAATCTTACGTGACAGCCACCTGCGGCGGTAGGACTAGGAAAACTCACTGAAGCGGGGGCAGATCATGGAACAGCCGGACATCCATGGCATAATCTTACTAGCCACAAAGGTCAAAAGAGTATCACACAAACACGGACACGCACGTACGTACCAGGGCATTCGCTACGCATTAGAATTGATTCAGTTTCGAATAATAGTACGAGAGTAGATTTGACCTACCGCGATGGCTTTGTCATACTTACGTGTGTTGTAGACCGCACTTGGGTTAAATGAGATGACTGTGGCATACTCGTACATGAAAGAGGCATATCGGTGGTACAGCTCCACCACTTTCTTCACACATACCTCAAGTTTATCGTTTTACTTAATCTCGATCAACATGCGAAGGTTATTCTATCGACAGAACAAGATGGCCTCCTCTAAAGTAGGTACACGAATCTGCTGAGTAGGATCTGCGACATAGCTACACGCTTTGAGCTCCACTAGTGTCATCGAGTCAATTCGACGATCTTTGGCGACTTCACGCAACATGCCATTCGAAACAGCGTCGTGAAAGATGACAACCTCGTCGTCCTTTGTGAGACGAATGTCAAACTCTACCCCTTTGCACCCACGTGAGACGGCGTACTTAAATGCGTCTAGTGTGTTTTACGGAATTCCAGGTACACGACGGCACCCACGGTGACCAAACACGATGCCAGCCCAGTGTAATCGAGTAGGTCCCATGGGGAGCTGTTTGTGACGAATATACGCCCAGCTGAGGGCTAACGCCACGCTACTACCAACCAATGCGTTACGTAACATTGTTTAGTTTAGCAATAATAATGTTAGTAATAATATAATAAAATTATAATATGTACGTGAGTGAGAAAGCTGTAAATTTACTACTAGGTGTTTTGTTTAGTGATAAGTAAATAAAAATTTAAAATAAGCTTTTCTACATACAGCAAGTAGATGAGATAATCAAAAGTACAGGTTGCAATAATGTATAGTACGAGAGAAAAATTCAGATACAACAAAAAAAGTACTCAATAACACAATTGCGGAATACAGAAATTATATTAATAATAAAAATAATAATTGATTAACGTACACACCTACACGCATACCAAAACACAATAACATGAAAATATTTGTTCACATGTAAATATTTGTAACATATTTTACGCTAAAATTCCTATTATACAGTGTGTCAACAAAGATAGAAGAAAACAGTCTGGCAAGGTTATAATTTATTTTTGAAAAAAATTCTCGAATGAGTTACTTGTCACCACACATTCTAACTATGTACACACTAATCAAAAAAAAACTACAAATATATATATATATATACGTTTGTATTGCAAAATAACGATAAACGCGACATTTTTTTCTTCATTTGTTTTATAGTTCGTTGAAGTTGTCTATTGGAATAACATCTTCGGTGTGGCTAAGTTCGTTTACAAGGACGTCTTGCAGTTGTAACTTAAACACACGATCACCATTGCTCAATCAATTAAGTAAGTCTGCTGCCGGGTAGTACGTGTGATGTTGACGTAATCAGCCAAGTAACTCGGTGCGATTGTCATGGTAAAACCCAGTCTTGATAAGCGCTAACGCGTACTATGGCATGACTAGCGCAAACTTGCCAAACGCTGACACTAATTGTTGCTGAAGTGTTTGCACGTCTACCTGTATCTGCATTACCAGCACATCATTGATTTTTTTTCGACCAAACTTGGCATACTCGCGAAGTATGATGGTTTGAATTGCAAAAATCAAACGCTGCAATAACAATTTCTATATTTGTGGAAATTTAGCAAACGATGGCACTTTCTCATGAAACATGGTGACATTTTTCATAATTTATGTCACATACCCACTGGCTTTGATTTCATTCTTGTTGGTTTTCAATTTGCTAATCATCTCTACTACACCTTACATGGGGCAAATAGCCAAACACAATCGGTGCAACGTGACATGTACAACCGATTTGATGGTATGTTCCATCATGTTTGCCTGTTGCTCATGTGTCTGGGCAAGACGTATCGGTATCAGCGGTGAACTGGACGCAATAACAGCACGATAAAAATACACCAAACTTCAACAGCTGAGTAATGCATTGACTCGCTTGTCTAATCCATAGCACAACTACACACTGGACAATTCAGTACGAGTGGTGTAGGAGAGACGAGTTGGAAATTTACGTGCCACTAGTAAAGGAGATGAATTACTATTTACTAAATCCGCATTTGTCATGGATGAATGTAACAAAGAGGAACTAGTACCAGCACTACTACTACTACTGTTATTAATTAACGTATTTGTTCGTAGGCCATTTACACTTTATGTGCTTTTATTTCCTACGGTACTGCTATCATTATTATTAATATTATAATAAATATTGTAATTACCAGTTTTACTGGAAGTAGAATTATTATTATTATTATTATTATTATTATTAACTGAAAAGCTATTGGTCATGTCAAATCTACTATTACTACTACCGCTGCTAGTATTAGTGTTGTTGTTGTGGTTTAACTCATTTAGATTGACAGACTCATCGTACACATGTTATGCTCTTGATCGAAGAAGCTAAATAGCACACTGCACCTCGTGAGCAAAGCCTCCTTGATGCTACAGTGCCACACTTCGTGAAATGGAGACAAAGTTCTCAAACACGCTGTAGGTGTAAAACACCACCATGTCATACGATCAATCTAAAATGGCAGGGGCTAATGGCGGGTAGCGAATCGCCATGCGTGCTTGATACTAGAGCAACACATTCGTAACGGTTAACGCGCTCGAGGTAAAGGCTAATGTTAACGATGGCAACGGTGATTATTGTGTACTACCATTTACACTTACATTACTATTTTTGTGTGTTATTGTCTGATTAGTTTGCCCTTGAGGTGCATTTGTTGTTTTTATTGCCGCTATTAGTTATATATCATTGCCATGTTGGGTTCAGTATTCACGAAAAGTAAATGTGTGTATTTGCTCAGACAAATCTGGAGGAATGAGCATGTCTAACGAGTAGAATGGGTTTTATGCCTCTGCGGCACCAATGCAGGTAATTTTCTGTTTAGCACCTGTCATGTTATTGGTCTGTGCATTCATGTTTTCTTTATTTGTAGTGCTATCACTCGTACTTTCTTATAGTTCACTTTCATTGGCCTCACTAATGGTTTTACTTTCACGATGTACATAATCGGTTACGTCATGCATGAGATGTTCATAATGAAACGCCGATAACGGCTTCACCACGGACAGTGTTCATGGGTCTAATGTGTTGATTTATCACGTGTCTTATTACATAAACATCGTAATCTACTTCAGTTTACTTGTCTGAAAGAGAATGCGCATGTAGCGGTGCGCAATAATATAGATAGCATGCAAAGCGTGTGTTTTGGTCTCTTTATCACTGCCATGCAGTGTTGCAATCCCACTATTTAACATACTCATGAGTACAAAAATGTGTAATAGCCGGTCTACATCAATGGTTGCAAACGAGGCACTCGTTAGTACTAGTGTAATTTTTTATACAAGGTCGGTAGCGATACGATGACCAATATCACGTACGGCCTGTAATGCGCGAGTGTGCATCTCAGAGGTTGTTATGGAAGGCACTCAGGGCTCTACTTCTCTTTTTATAACATTATTATTATTATTATTATTTTCTGTTGTCATTACATTAACATGATCTAACGTAGATGTTGCTGTGTAGTGAGGTGATGAATTTTATTTATAGTAACACTGCTAATATACCACATTATTATCCTTCTCACCTAAACGCACCTCCTCCTCATGCAGGTGAATTAGTTGATTGTAGAAAAACACATAGTCCATCAACTTGGCACTCATCTGACACAGACAGACAAGCAAGTGATCAGACTGAATACCATTGACAATATCAACCAGACTACACTCTTCATCTTTGACAAGGGAGACCTAGGCCAGCGATTTGGTCAAGATACGAACCGCCGTACGTCAGAGAAGCGAGGCGATCAGTGCACACATGGACGATATAGTTTACTTGGACTTTTACTACCCTTTATAATAATAATTATTATTAACACTAGTTCTTTGATGAGCTATTGCCGCGTTGTATGCGTTGATACTAGTCGGGAAGAAAAATGGAATAGACTCCATCACGTTACGGTAGGTCGATGGGATAAACTTGTTAGTCAAGCATGATGTGAGTAAAACTTCAAAGGACGAGCGTAACTTGTTAATAGGGTTGCGACAATAGCTTTGCCATTCGTCTACCATTTACTTTATTGAATGTATCTTGTGTAGTTTGGCTAGTGTTTCAGTATTTAGTAAACTATTAGAAAAAGTATTTTGTGCACCTATCACACAAAAAGACGAAGATGACGATGATGATGATACAGATATCTGTCTTTGTAGGAACAAAGCCGCATCTACTAACTTGCCACTTGCCAGTAGTGCATATAACTGGGTTCGATTCACACACAACTCCTTCATCGCGGTCATGAGTTATAACGTACTGCGTACATTAACACTTCGTCTACGCTGAGCCAGTAAATGAATCTGGCCCATCACATTCTGCTTCGCACGTCGAATGGCACTGCCCGTCTTCTTACTCTCACTACTCGTTAGTAGCAGGGCATCATTCATTTACCGAATACGCAACACACCACTCATAAATTATCGATGCCGCGCTAGCACTCTGCGCTTTAGCGTACTGCTTACGATTTCACACAGTTGACGAAGCTAGAGCAATCGAAGCTAGGCCGTTGCACGTTCTGCTTTACTTTATTATTCACTGTCGCTATACGTGACTTGAAGTTGTGAAAGTTCATAACGTGCCGCATCATAGGACTTGTCAAAGTATTTATCTTACACCAACTCATGAATTTGCTCATCCGTAAGTGGCGCTTCCTATTATTATTATTATTATTATTATTATTACTACTACTACTACTACTATGATAGTGATTTATCATAATATTCATTTTCAGATTATCTATGAGCGAGTTATTACCTAGATAAATAGTCATGCTACTTTGTGTAGTGTCTAGATGGATTGCCAAGTGTTGATGAATGCGTATGAAAGCGTAACTTGAACATGTGACGCACCGAGTGATGCCGTTGTGAGGATTGACCAGTTTTCTTATCACTCTAGTGACGGTGTGCTCGCATTAGTTTCAATCTTTCCATGGGCAAGTTTTGCATTGCCCGTTTCGTTAACTTGTAGCCACTCTTCATTCCTTTTACTGCACCTCGTCATGCGTGTGATAAGCCATCGGTTACGTCCTACATGGCGTTACAGATTTTATAAATTATTCTTTTTTCTTTTGGTGAGTGTATGTTATAATAGATAGATACGAAATAATTAATTATATATACTTTTTTTGCTTGAAAATGTCAAAAAAGTCAACAATTAAAAAAAATATAAAGATATATGACCTAATTATGATAATGTTTTTTATTACATAACAAGTACAAACACCGCTGTGTTCAAACAATTATTATTTACAAATCACTAAATTTGCAACTTGAAAAAACAAACAAACGAATCAATTTTAATATATCAACATCTACAATCTCACATTGAACATATATCTTTGTATACGAAACACATAAAATCTAATCTATGACTATTGAAAAAAGTTTTAGATTGAGAAAAAAAACAATTGTTTATAAAATTATGTATGATGATCGTCTAAAGCGTGAAAATGAAGAGAAAAGAAATTGTAACAGCAATGATGATAACAACACAGAAAGAAAAGGCAAATATGTCTTCTAAACACACATAGACTAACACATAGTATTACAATACAAATACAATAATATATATATATATATATATGAAAAAATAAATAAAGTAGTTATTTTACATAATACTTATACTTTGTTATTATATTGCTTACTCCTGCATTTGGGCTTGTTGTGTGTCAAAGCATATTTGTAGTACATGCAGTGAACTTCGCAGCTCGTCTACCTTCAGCAGCAGTTCCTTCTAACGTAGCTGGGTCTAGGCCAGTGTGTTTTAGGCAATAACTCGTAGTGACTAAGTGTTCGCACACTTCTAGCGAGCCGTAGAGGCGTCTGCACGAGCTGCTTGCAGGGCATCATTCAAATCATTCTCACTGCGGTGCAGCAGGGCAATCTCACGTGTGTAGTTTTCATGAGCAAGGTGCAGATCCTACAACTGATGCTGTAGCCGTCGTCGTTCAACGTGTAATGTGTGGATGGTAGACTGTGCCTAGGACAGCTGCTACTTCACCTTTTGCAGCTACACTTCATGCTCTTTTTGTAAATTACTCTGCAGTTATGTATTTGAACTAATGACTTTTTGCAATTGTACAACTTGTTGCTGTAATCGGCCTATTTCTATTCGACGTTCATCATAGTTTACGTGCAATCGATTAGAGCGATCATCGTGTTGCATGAGTTGCCGCTTCAGCTTATCTAATTCACTGTGCGCGTCATGACTTTCACGCTGAACCGTGGTGTAGTTTTTACGTAATTACCGCAATTCACCTTCGTTATTTTGCACTTCACTCTGTAGTTCATTGATTTTACGCTGTAATGTTTGCACCTCCGTTAGGTGTTTGCTGTGCATTGACTCCATAACACTATTTGCTTGAGCTAATCGCTCGTCATTACTCACAGATTTGATTTGTAACACATCTACTTCACGTTTAGCACGTTACAGCTGCTCCTGCACATTGGTCAAGTCAACTGAAAGTTTAGCGTGACGTTCTTCGCATTATTTCATTTATGTTGTGTGTTGCTGTTTCATTGCATGCTGCAAATTTTACAATTTTTCATACTTGTCCTTTCATGAACTAATCTACAAATCATGGCTTTTGTCCGCATTGCTCATTCGCTCAGTGCACTGCCTACGTAGTTTATTAATTTCTGCTTAGTGATTTTAATTTATCTTGTGGCGTTATGCATCTCATTTAAACTTTGTTCGTTCATGTTATTAATGTATTTTAGTTTTACTAGCTTACATGTTATGCATCATTTGTTTAAATACATTGATGCAATTGGTAATAAGCTATGCACGATCATCTAGTCAACTATTCATTACATCTGCTTTGAATTGCATGACATTGCTATCTAACATTTCAACACATTGCATAAAACATGTTAAATACTTCTACTGTAAAATATTCAACTCACTTTTGGTATTATTATATTGCATTTGCAGTTACTGTAATTCATTTTGCAAATTAGCTTTATCTTCTTGCTAATTATTGAGTGATCGTCGAATCGCCTAAACTTGTCGTACACGTTCCGTATTGGCTGCTTTCACTTCATTCTATCATTACCTCATTTTCATTTCATGTTCATGTGTTTGCATCAATAGTGCATGTTACACCTACTAGACACGTGCAGTTAATTTTTGCTCTCGCGTTCTGCCAGCCTGTTCTGCCTCCATGGCACGTTTCATGTGGCGTTCCTTTTCTTATAAGAGTGTCATCATCTTATCATGCTCCCGTTTGCATTGAACTCGTACTTACTGTGCGGCTTTAACTTCCTATTTCATGTTTTATTACTTAACAGCTCACTCCTTCTCACTGCGTGCAAGTTGCTCATGCATGTTATGCAGCTCTGCCCGTTTCGCGCTGTACGTCTTTTCATTAATTGCAATAGCCTAGGACATGGCCTTGTTTTGAGATTACACTTTACGCAACTCTGCTAATTGCACTTCTAGTTTACGTTACAGTTTTGCAATAGATTCATGATTTGTACCTATTTCATGCTGCAACGCATTTATTTTATCTTGTGCTCCATGCATTTTGGTTTCATAGACTTAAGTTAAGTTTTATATTTTCTATTTTAGCAATTCATTCTTCGCTTGTGCCTACGGAAGTAACACCAAAGCCTCCTTTTGGTTATTCTTCATTTGAATGAGTTAGGCCTCATGTTATATTCGTGTACGACGAAGTAGTTATGAGGTTTACTGCGCTAAACGCTACACCTATTGGGCGTGTTGTGTCACACGGTCCATTTCACGTTGTGTGCGTGATTCAGTTTGTTCATGTTATTCGATTTGATCTTGTAAAGAACGAATTTATTGCTGTAATCGTGCTATTTCATTATCTTTGTCACGTAAGGTAGAGTTGCGTAAGATACCATTCATTTTTTACAATTCTTAAAGTTGACCGTGCAACTTGACTTTCTGCTGTTGCAATTCACTAATTTTGGCCTGCTCTACTCGTATAGCCGCAATGTGGGTACTATTTTCTTCTTTAGCACGTAATATCATGTTTTATTTTTGTTACAGTGTAGCCTGTAGTGCCACGTTGCGATCTTCCGCATTCTGCAATTCACGCTGAACTCGTTACAGCCGGCGTTAGGTTTGCTATTGAGTTTATTTGACCTATGTAGCCATACGATGTGCAATGGTGCACTTGTGATGTATTTACGCATATTGCGTCTATAGTTGCTCATTCTCGGCACGATATTTTGTAACTTGAGACTGAAGCCGTTCCTGGGCACTGTGCAATGATTTAATTTCAGCCTACTTGGAGGTAATCTCTTGTCGTGCTTTGATCAAGTCAGTACTGAGTTACTGTTGTACTTATGCAATGTGCTTCATTTCACGCTGAACATGTTTATTACCACCACTGTGCTCCATTAATTCCTTTTTCATTCGATCAATTTGCGCATTTAGTTCAATGATGGCATTTTCATGAAGTTTATTGGTTTGCTCTAATGTTTGTTTATATGCATGTTGCATTTGTAAAATTTACTGTTCTTGCTTTATTTGCATGCGTTTCATTTCACTCTACACGTAACTTTGTTGCTATTTGCTCATTTGTAATTGCTGCAGCAACTCGTCTTTGCGCTTGTTCAACTCTGACACACGTAGTTCATGCGTGTGTGAATTACTACGCAACTCATGCTAAATTTGAGTACAACTGTCTTTATTTCTGCGTAGCTACTAGATAAGATGCCTTTCATGTTATGTGGCAATCAGCAGCTTTTCATTGACCGAGGCTATTTGTTTACTGTGCTATTACTTGATTGCATGTATTTGTGTCATGTATTCATTTTGCTGAGTCTACAATGCTTTGTTTTTGCCTTGTAAGCGTTCGACCAATTCTTCGGCACGTGTGCAATTTAATTGTAGCTGCTTTTTTTCGTTGCCATTCAACTCGGCACGTTCACGTGATTCGACTTGTACTTTGGTTAGCTCCACTGACAACTCATGTAGTGCATGCAGCTTTTTGTCAAGTTATTTTTGACACTATGCTAATGTGTTTAGCGTGGATTGATGTTCATTGTATAGTGCTTTGTATTTATCCTATGCATGAGTGAGAAGCTGCTATGAGTGACTTGTTGCACTTGTACACTTAACCTGCATAACCGCTAATTCTTGTTTTAACTCATTGATTACTTCTTCCTGATGACTATTTAGACGAATTACCTGATTGTATTTGTTCTACAGTACATGTAACGCCTGCTGTACGCTTGTAGATTCTGCTTGTATTGCTTTGTTGATTTCATTCATTTCATTTATCTTTTTTTACAAATCACGCACCTGCTCTTGTGCAACTTCACGAGGCACGCAGTTGTTTAGAGCTTACTGTAATTTGCACATCTCACGTTGTTGACATTTACTCTACTCGCGTAAAACTTCAATCTACTTACTTTTTTACTTATTGGACTATTACACACTAACATACTTACTAGTCATACTTTACAGGGCATTCACCACATTATTTTTTTCCTTCTCTAATGCATCAAATTTTTTCTGAATCTCATTGTTTGCCTGTATTGCACTAGTGTAATTTGTTGTTAGCCCATGTATTTCATCTTACAATTGTGCTTTTTGCGTTTTGGCTTCACGCTATGCAACTTAGGCTGCACTTGTCGCAGACTGTTGTGCTTCAGTCAGACAAGTTATCTGACGTTACATTTAGGTCAATGACTTGGTGCAGTGCTACAGTTATTGCTTTTTGACTTGTAGCTGACGATGTAGTTTAGCTATTTTCCGCTTGAGCATGTCTTATGTGTACGTACTCGCCGCCTGAAGTGCCTGTTCATTCTTGATGTAATGGTGAATGGTGGTGTCTTTGTCATTGATGACACGTAAATATTATTACAAAAGCTGTTTCATTTATGGTAAAGAATTAGTCAAGTGAGAGGGCAACTAAGGACAGTACAGTTTATCATTGATCACAAGACTTGTACTGTCTGTATTGACTTGATGGTGATGATTATAATTATTGTTACGGTTAGAGTGAATGCCATTTGTAGATCACACTGCTGGGGCGGTGCGATTTTTCGCTGAAGTCATTTCAGTCTAGTCATCCATCGTGTCGCAACTTGTTTTCAAGGAGAAAATCTAATGCAGAAATAAAAATTTACAAATGTAGAAAATGTTTATATTAGTATATGTGTTTTATAAATTCTGCCAAATAACGATAACAAAAAACGAAAAGAGAAGCAATTCAGAGCAAAAAATAAATCATGTGAGAAAATAAGTGTAAATAATATATCATATTTAGTGTAATTACTTATTTTATTTATTTATAAAAAACCTCCTTTTTTTTCATTACATCGTTTTTTGCAAGTGTGTACAGAAATATTTGCATGAATTACATTCAAAGTTTTATGATCTATCGATAAAACAGAATGAAAATTGATCAAGTAATCGCGTGCATTAAGTGAAAGCGTTACAAATCTATAGTGCAGTGTATGTAATGCGTAAATTATACAAATGTTATACATAATATATTGAATATGTATGTGAGTGTTATGGCAGAGTGTATAGGACCATAAACCTTATTATCTAAATTTATTCTTTAAATTTCTTTTAATTAATTTCTCAAAGTAGTTGTACCAACACTTATATATGTATATATGTATATGTGTATATGAATGATACGTTCATCTTGACTTTAGGTCAGTACAGTGATATTTGGTAGTGAGAGAGTGAGAAGAGATGAAGGAACAATGTGTGTATAAATTTTTATTAGTTAAAAAAAATTAACAGTAACACTGTAATTGCAATTGTATACAGACCACAGTATTTATAACGTTGCACTTAATGTAAAAATTAAAATGAAAAAGTAGAGAAAGATGTAAATTGTCTTCCTCAAAATCAGCTGATACATTACAATTTTATATATGAAAAGATATTTTTAAAAGGGTTATTATTTCAAATAAATAGTAATCTTAGTTTTATAAAAGGCTATATGTTACTATATTAGTGTTATTATATTGTTGTAAACATGTGTATGACACGATCGGGTAATTGACTGCGAAGTTCACTTCGATCAAGCGATGAGACAAGCACCAGCACACCACGACTATTTGTTGGCACAACACGATTACCACGAAGTGTGTTGTCCTCTAGAAGTTCTTTCAACGCATTGGCAACTCCCTTGACCGAGTCTACTGGAACCAGCCAGACCACACAACGTCCTGGCACAGGCGCAGGAACATAATCACGCTTACCCGTTGCAATGCTATGATCGTTATATCAGCTGTTTATGCGTGAGGCCATATTGTTAAAGTAGTTTCGAAATGACGATCACGATAATGATGATGAAGATGATGAGGAGGATGGCAAGAAGTGCAGCGAGGCGCTCTTTGCAGTGGACAATAAAACTGATTTTTGATTATTATGTTTATTTTTGTTATAGGTGCCAATTTCACTCTTTGTGTGGTTATCATTGTGAATATGGAAAGAACACCGAAGTCGATTGTAAAACTCCTCGACGGATGTGAAGACGTCTAGTATCTACTCCACCTGCAGACAACTGTATTTTGACAGAAATTATGCATTCAACTCACCGCTTACATTTTATGTACCTTCGTCGTTATTATTATTACTATTTTTGAGTTTGTTGGTCAGTTTCTTTACCATGGCAGATGCATTGCCACTCATAATGCCACGTTTAGGCGCACTGCTCTTTGCATCAAATTCAGATTATTGATCAAAGTTTGACAAATTTGCACCTTGTCTATTATTTTATTTATTATTATCGCTATTACTATTACTAATTTCACGTTGTGCGAGTTGCTGAAGTCGTTCAAGAGTCAACAATGGTGGGAATGTATGATAAATGTGCACTCCTCTAATTCCACCCACTGGCCCGGCGAGTATTGATGTAAATCGATCATTCAAAGTGTAATTGTTTACATTTGTATTATTGTAGTTGTAGTTGCTGCTTTGCTATTCTGAAGATGAGGATATATTCGTATTAGTATTATTATTATTATTACTATTAATAGCACTCGTAAAATGCTGAAATAATGACTTGTTGCGGCTTTTCAGTGCACAATGACACGGATGTCGAACATGAATTGGTCTGTTGGCACACTGAATCAAGTTTCATTTAGGAAGTCAGGAGGAGAAGTTGGTGGAAAATAAATGATGCCTTTGCTTGGTTATGTTGACATACTAGAATGGATGACATCAGAGTTATTGTGCGGCGTTGATTACTTATGGTGAAAACGTTAGCAGCAATAACAATAGTAAAGGAATTGCAAGCAATCAGGCCCATTTATGCTTCGTACACCATTTACGTTTTCGTTCATTTTGTTTCCGCTGAGGTGGACGTGCTGGGGAGCGAGTTCGATGTGGTGCAACGTACTCCATCGATGTCAAACACGGTTTTCGACTTGTAGACGAACTACTTGACCTGTACAAGTTCGTTTGATGATGATGATGATGACTATTTTTGTTAACTTACGCATCATATCGATGAACAACATTGGCTTACGTGTGAATGAGCTTGGAATTAGATGGTCTATCTTGCTGCTCAGTTACATGTTTTATCTTGTTATCCTTATTACCACTAATGCTACTACTAACAATTTTTGAGCTTGTTACATTTTTATTATCTGTATGATCGTTATTGTCACCTGGTGAGGAGCTTCGACGAAGTGGACGAGTAAAGGCAATGTGCTTTTTGTCTTTATTGGTAAAATCACATTGTGTATTGGTGGCAGCAGCAGTAGCAGACGATGACGATCTGACAGGAAATTATAATAAAAATGGCGTGTCCTTTTATTATAACTATGAAGATGAACGTGAAGACGATGCAGGGGATGAAGATCGCCTTTGTTACTGTCGTTGGTGTTGTTATTTGTCACGTCGTGGACTGTGACTTTTTTTAATATGGCGTGTCTTGGTCTTTTGCCCTTGTAATACACCTTCACGACGTTTGGGTGGCATGATTATTTTCACTTTAACAAAAAAGGATAAACAAAAAAAATTGAAAAAAAGATTGATTTGACAAATTGATTAATTCAGCGTATATATGCTAAATAAAAATGTGCGTACTATGTTAACAAATTTGTACTTGCTGAATATAATACGAAATTGAACAAAACAAACAAAGTAGCAGAAAAAAAATATTTGAACTATACAGGTAAAAATAATTAATGTACGAAATATCTCATTTTATCATTTTCCTTATTTTAACTTTCACACTCGGCAATATAGAAAAAAAGTGTGTTTACAATATTTGTTTGTTGTTGGGCGATTTCATGTGTAACGATACATTAATAGAACACTCGTTACTATTGGTAGTGCCTTTTTATGTACTCATTGTTATTTTTGTCAGTTTCTACAATATTGCATTCTGTTTCTGTGATCATTGCTGTTGCGTTTGGCTTCTTGATTAGCTATGAAGGTTACTATAAGAAAAATTGTGGCTACTCATCCATTGAGATGTGTAATTGCTTCAGTGCAGCTTGCGCTCGTGTTGAAAGTTGCCAACGATCCTCACGCATTTGCTTGACCAGTTCATAGGCATACTGTTCATCGTTATTTGCTACACAGGCTTAGAGTAAGTACGTGTAGGTGTTTGGTAAAAAGGGCACATGTGCCAAAGATTGCATTTGCCCGGCCTCTACGGCACGTGATGCACGTCCATCTTCTATTCGAGCTCGAATCAGAGCCAAGTAGCAAATACTATCCAGTTTGAGCACCTTATGGTATTGTGCAAAAATGCGTTACACCTAAGTGTACTGACGTGCCTAGGTGCACATTGCCAGCACTGTCCCAACACAAACAACATCGAGCCGAGTTCGTTATCGTTATTGCTATTTAATAAATTTTAGCGCAGCTTGTCATGATTAGCATGGCTTCTGGCCACACTGACGTAGGATGTTACGAGTATGGGCCACATTCATTGCAACTCCTTCTGTTCTGGCGGTGTGTCAGAGCTCCATGGCGTGAAATCAATTCGATGCGTTTGAGTTTAGTAATTACTGCTGTAATGCGTAGATGTGTCCAAATTGGTGCATTCACCCACCACCATATCGCGGTAGTCAACCTTGACCGCTCTTGATGGGGTGCATTTTTGTATTATATGTCCTACTAAGTAATGTAATAGACAAACTTAGTGGATAAATATATTGTTATGATGTTATACTGAATATTTTCATGTGATTTGAGAACGATTGTTAATAAATCGAAGTCATAAAAAGAAAAAAAATTATAGTTAACGATAAACGGAGAAAAATATAATAAATTGTTAAAACAAACATGTTATACATTGTAATATGTTCACTACATCTACTACACATCACAAATATATACATATGATAAATTTAATATAAAATAATAATAAAGAAGTAGTAAAGGCATAAACAAATCAATCCCGAAAATAAAGAGAAGACAATGTGCGTCGTCATTAGATGTCAAAGTCAGTAAACTATCAAACATTTTGTCATGAACTGCAAATTTAGTCTTTACTTAACGGGTAATTCTACTAAATGGTAATGTAAAAGCTTTTTCTATTGTCGTATGTCATAACTGCAAAGTGCAAAGACGAAAAACGCAGTTTATGCTGAATGAAGTAGACTGGTCAAAGGCAATCCATTGAAAACAAATCAAATAAAGTAAATTGAGCTTGCATCTATCGTGTGTATAGATGTCAATGTTAGTGTTTTATTTACACTTACATTGCTTACTTGGAGCGTTGGCGCATACGACGACGACGGCGCTTTAAGCGCTTTATGCGCTTCTTGTGCCATTTAGGCCGCATTCCACGAGGCCGACTAACGGTACCCATGATGACGCTTTATAAAATAATTACAAATAAATAATAGTATAAATAAAAAACACAATATAGTAAATTGTGACAAATAGGACAAGAAAATGAAAGAGAAAAATGAACATATGAAATTGTTTACATTTGATGAAAAGTATGCAAACATACAAACAAACAAACACACACATATAATTATTTATAAGCATAGATTTTAAAGTTAAATTTAATACATGTTATAATAGAGCTTTGATTTATGAATGTAATCAAAGAAAAAATTTGTTCAATCGTTAAATATTTCAAACAAGCTAAAGTTCGTTAGTTTGCGAAATCGGTGCAACTACATGTATGTTTATGAATTACTGGCAACGCGTGATTTCAAACATTATGCTTTGTCAATTTGGCAACTATCATTATATATTATGTCAAAATGTAATTGTTCTTGTGCCAACAGTGAACGGTTATTGTAAAAACATGATCCGTACTGAATCGATTTCTTTGACTCTACTTTTACTTTTGCTTTTATTTCGTGCTAACAAACCGTTATCTAGTTATATCTGCATTTGACATTTTTATGGTCCAAACTTCACTTGGGCAAAAACTTTGATTGCGTCGTGATGTACATAGGAGCTATTCTAATGCTTTGTTTTGTAGGAAAAAAGAGTTTAACGCCTGACAATTTTTTTTTAAAAAAAAAAGATTCTGACAAAATAAATTTAAAAATATAGAAGCAAAAATAAGCTTTTTGTTTGAGTACGTTGTGCATTTACACTTACATTGCTTACTTGGAGCGTTGGCGCATACGACGACGACGGCGCTTTAAGCGCTTTATGCGCTTCTTGTGCCATTTAGGCCGCATTCCACGAGGCCGACTAACGGTACCCATTTATACCAACCTATTTGTTCAAATTAATTATGTATAAAAAATATTTAAATAAATTAATAAATGAATATATAAGATGAAAAGGTTTTAAACTATAATAAACCTAAAGTCATTGAAACATTGATGTAGAGCACATGTTGCATCGTGTAATCTGACAGCATCAATTGATGAAATGTTATGACTAACGTATTAAACATTTGAAATAAGTAAATATTGTTGCAAAGTAGTTAAAGCAATAATTAAATCAACCCAGAAAATAAAGAGAAGACAATGTGCGTCGTCATTAGATGTCAAAGTCAGTAAACTATCAAACATTTTGTCATGAACTGCAAATTTAGTCTTTACTTAACGGGTAATTCTACTAAATGGTTATGTAAAAGCTTTTTCTATTGTCGTATGTCATAACTGCAAAGTGCAAAGACGGAAAACGCAGTTTATGCTGAATGAAGTGGACTGGTCAAAGGCAATCCATTGAAAACAAATCAAATAAAGTAAATTGAGCTTGCATCTATCGTGTGTATAGATGTCAATGTTAGTGTTTTATTTACACTTACATTGCTTACTTGGAGCGTTGGCGCATACGACGACGACGGCGCTTTAAGCGCTTTATGCGCTTCTTGTGCCATTTAGGCCGCATTCCACGAGGCCGACTAACGGTACCCATGATGACGCTTTATAAAATAATTACAAAATAAATAATAGTATAAGTAAAAAACACAATATAGTAAATTGTGACAAATAGGACAAGAAAATGAAAGAGAAAAATGAATATATGAAATTGTTTACATTTGATGAAAAGTATGCAAACATACAAACAAACAAACACACACATATAATTATTTATATGCATAGATTTTAAAGTTAAATTTATTATATGTCATGTTGTCAATTATTGTTTTTGTTTGCTTTCAAAACTTATCAATAAATAAATACTAATGTAAAATGATAAGAAAAGATAAAGTTTTCTAAAATTATTTAAAAAAGTAAATATGTCATTAAGGCAGATGTAAATACCAGAAAGTAATAAGAAAGCAAGTAATGACAATATATACACCTTATGCTGCAAATTAGCTTGTTTACTTGTTTCGTTATCTGCTTACTTAGTTAGGCACTTTCAGTTTGCCATCACGTACTTTCTCCTGAATGTCTTGTGGGCTTTCACCGTCAATAGTGCATCCAATAGACACCGCGGTGCCAAGTACCTCCATGACTACTGCCTTTAGGTCGGTACCCATGGACTTTGACTGAGCCTCACGGGCAATTTTGATAATTTCAGAGAAGGCAATATTACCGTCATGCTTGACGTTCTTGACTTTCTTGCGATCACGTGGCGGCTATTTGAGTGCACGAATGAGACGAGATGCCACGGACGGGGTCACCACCACCGTTGCCACACGATTCTTAACACGTAACTCGCAGGTAACCTTCAAACCTTTCCAGTCTTTGGTCGATTTGGCAATATCTTCTCCGATTTTCTTTGCGTTCAAACCTAGTGGACCTACTTTTGGTGCTAGTGAGGCAGTTGCAGCCACTTCACCACCAACGGCACGTACAATGACGGTGATTTCTTGATTAGGATCAAACTTTGGCGGCATTGTTCTATGTAATGATGACAAGGATGACTTTATTTAAAAACAATAAAAATAAATTTATAGTATTTTTTGTAAGTAAAAAAATCGAGTTAATAAAAAAAAATAAATAAATTTACATGAATATTATAATTCAGCATACTTTGTGCATAATTAACCATCAACTACAATTAGCCAAACACATGAAGTACTAAAAACAGTAAATGTAGTTATTTGAATAAACGACAGGTTGAAAAGTACATGTGCCAACTAGAACAGCAAAATGTAAAGTACACATTTACGTTTAATGTATTTATATATATATATAAACTAATTCAGGTGAAGTTAATCTATGTGAATATATTTTGCTTTTATGATTTGTGTTAGTGTTTATCATTCTTAATATAAGTTTTTCTATTAGTCTACAACATTATTTGAGCTGTCTACTCCTTTACGTTGCCTTTGTAAAACAAGTCTATTTTCGTCATCAAGCTCTATTACGTAATGGCAGTTATCCGCTAAACGATTACATTCATCTTCTTCCTCATTATATCTTACCTTGTGATGAGAATTATGCTGCTTAGTTATAAATTATTACTCATTATTCATGTTTGTTACTTCGTCTATGATTAGTGGCTACACAAATGACTCTACGACATGTTTGACGGCTCGCCCATTTTAGCCCGCCAGGTAAAGTTTGGCATGCTCTAACAATCACTCCGTGGCTTCATTGCTAATTTGAATATGGTGTAGATTTTCTCTACAGGCAATTTCGTTTATTGCTACGTGCACAATAGACCGTGCGGTGTCTAATGCTATCGGTAGGAACGGGAATGTGTGTACCGAAGATAGAATAGACACATCCCCGTACAAGTGGCGAAACTCATCATGAATAAATTAACGCATCTCATCCACGCTTTTCCCGCGTGTTCTGCCTTCATGGCCAAAGTCGGTGGTAATAATAACAATCTGACCACGTAGGTCAACATCTGGGTGAGATGGGAAAGTACTACTACCCCCTAATAGAGGCAACAACGTTATTACAAACTACAGAGACAAGAGTGAAAGTTAGTTTAAGATAATCACACCATTGCGTGGAAATGAGCGAACATGACGGATGATACGGTGAATGACCGTTGTGCGAAATTCTCGTACACGCAGGCCATCATAACTACCACCAGACAACTCTAATGTAGATTAGCCCAATCGACAACGAAGATCACCGCAGCGCTGCGCCAGTGAAAGTGAGATAATCTACGCCATTCTCGTCTTACCTACACCGTTGTCTCCGGCAAAGTGTAACACCAGCTGTGAGTGCAACTGTGCATTCGCATTCATTAACTGCAATCGTTACTTTAACAAGACAGCAATTACTGGAACCGCATCTACTCCAGCAATGTAGCGAGAACTAATCTCGTTATAACGATTTAAAACATAGTTAGTGTATGATGTGCTTGTTGGCTCTAATGGTAAAGCGGTTTGCTGGCATAACACTCTACCAATGAAAGTCAAGTGCACATGACACGTTGATAATGGCGAACATGAATGTGGTAAATCACACAGTGGAAGAGTTAAACAAGAGTTGCCAATTGTTGCATTACGAACTTTTGTATTGACTACAAGATGATGAATTTGCAACTTTGAACAAATCGATTATCATGAAAAGTTGTAATAAAGACCTAATGCACAAATTAGCAGCAAATATCAAACTCAAAAATTTTTCACTAACATTATTGTTGACTATAGATATTACTATTGTTTTAATAATAACGGCTATTATTATATTAATAATAATATAAATTTTACAAAAAAAAAGTTATAAAACAAGCAAGAAAATTATACATTTTTTTATGAGCAAAGCTACATAAACAAATAAAGTTGATTAAAAGAAAAATAATATTTTTTATAATTTACACTATAAATATAAAAAATGTTATTTGGCAAGATACATAACAAGTAAAGACTTTACAAATTAATTTACTTTCTTCAAAAGCAAGGTAATAAAAAAACCCTAACAATTAATTATTTTTTTACAATTAGTGAAATCCTTAATTTTTTCTAGCAATTTCCTCCTCTGCCACACTTCGTGCAGCCACAAAAAAGTAATCACTCAGACGGTTCACATACACCGTGGCTTGACGAAGATGATCGGTGTACTGCTCACCGTACTTATCACGAACATCCACCATTCGCCGTTATGCACGTCGACACACTGTTCGACAGACGTGAAGTTGTGCAGAGGCAACATTTCCTCCACCTGGTAAGATGAAGATACGTAGTGGAGTTAGACGAGCATCAATGACATCAATCTATTTTTCCATCGTCTGCGTCTTCTCACTGAGCGTGTAGGATTGTAATAATTTAAGTAGTGGACCTTCTACTTTTGTTTCATCAGCTGCAGGAGTGGCTACGATCGTGCTAACATTCATTAACTGCTGCTGAATATCCTACAATGAGGTCATCAACATACTTCAATGTTTGCTATCGTTATCTTTATTTTCATGGCCATTCATCATATCTCGTAACATAGCTCGAGCTAGACCAACGTGACTTGTCAATTCATCTAACGCACCTAGCGCTTCAAATACTATGTCGTTCTTTCGCCGACGTTAACCTGTAAATAACGCTGATGTGCCCTTATCTCCACCTTTGGTGTACACCACACTATGCTTTGCCTGATCAGTAGAACAGTTAGCTGTTTGTACTTCACAACTTGCAGAAGTCTCCGTGTTATCACTCATTGCTACAAAATTTGATATTTTTTGATAATTTAATATCCGCTTAAAAAATGTTGTTCAGCATCGTAATTAATGTTAAATAAAAGGTTTTAAAAAAAGCAAAAATTATTTTCAACAAATGCAGCAAGATTACAGTTCGTATGTAAATAAGTATATTGATTTCTATCGAAAGTTTGAACTAATCATTACAATAAATTGCAAGTATGCTTTACAAAACAAAAGTTGCTGTTTGTAAAAATAAAAAATAAAATATGTACATAATAAAATATGCATCAAAAAAATAAATTTAAGTTAATTACTCACTTTTACGTACAATATCTTCCTCTGCCACACTTCGAGCAGCCACAAAAAAGTAATCACTCAGACGGTTCACATACACCGTGGCTTGACGAAGATGATCGGTGTACTGCTCACCGTACTTATCACGAACATCCACCATTCGCCGTTATGCACGTCGACACACTGTTCGACAGACGTGAAGTTGTGCAGAGGCAACATTTCCTCCACCTGGTAAGATGAAGATACGTAGTGGAGTTAGACGAGCATCAATGACATCAATCTATTTTTCCATCGTCTGCGTCTTCTCACTGAGCGTGTAGGATTGTAATAATTTAAGTAGTGGACCTTCTACTTTTGTTTCATCAGCTGCAGGAGTGGCTACGATCGTGCTAACATTCATTAACTGCTGCTGAATATCCTACAATGAGGTCATCAACATACTTCAATGTTTGCTATCGTTATCTTTATTTTCATGGCCATTCATCATATCTCGTAACATAGCTCGAGCTAGACCAACGTGACTTGTCAATTCATCTAACGCACCTAGCGCTTCAAATACTATGTCGTTCTTTCGCCGACGTTAACCTGTAAATAACGCTGATGTGCCCTTATCTCCACCTTTGGTGTACACCACACTATGCTTTGCCTGATCAGTAGAACAGTTAGCTGTTTGTACTTCACAACTTGCAGAAGTCTCCGTGTTATCACTTATTGTTTATTACTTGCTTGCGATGTTTGTATGGACAGATTTTTATGATACCATTTCGTCTTATTTTAGTGCACATAATTTAATTGCAGATGACAGGTAATTTTTTAAAGGTTATGCACAAACCGCCATCCACTTACTTGACAAGCGTTTGATACTGAAAGTTTCATTATTATTGTTGCAAGCACAAAATTTAAATGTGTTTTGTAGCTTTTCACTTAATGGAACAGATAGATCATACTATTACTTATAACTTGAAATTTAGTCAAAACATCCTGACTTTGGTCTGAAACATGTATCTGATATTTGTGCAACTTGCGTGTAATAATGCGAAATCATACTCAGCATGATCGGAGTTGCGGCAATACAATGATTTGCAAATCGCATACCTAACATTTGGGTTAAGGTAAGAAGAAACTTGAAGCGAAAATATTAACAAAGCTCTCTAGCATACAAATATAAAATAATTAAAAAAAATTAACAAAAATATTAAATTTCATGTTTAATTTGTTTTTAAAAATGAAAATAAAATTTTTTATTTAATACCATTAGAATTGAAAAATGTGATTAATTATGATTTATAAATATACAGACATAAAACGAAGAGAAAGAAATAAGTAATTTCAACTATAAACAAAAACTTTAAAAGTTAAAACAACGTGATCTCAATGAAAGAAAAATTAATTTATGAAACAAGTGAAATAAACGATGCTTAATGGATAATATGGGATGATATATATATATATATATATATATATATATATATATATACATATATAACTATATATATTATATAATACCCATATAAAATATAAATTGTACTATTATGAATTTGTTTTAAATTCAAGTCGATAAGTTTTACAAGAAAATATAAATAATTCACTTTAATTCAAAATAATTTACACGTATTAATGCACCTACCAAGATATACAACGTTAAGAAGTATTTTGTTAACGACGACAGTAAAAATACAAACAATTTTTAATAAATTAAGAAAAATTGCACTTTACACATTCAGAAAAAAATCGAAATGTAATATACACTTGATATATACATATTTTGATTTGTAAATGTTTACGATATAACAACATTAAAAATTTTATAGATGTAAGCGAAGTATAGTCAAATGATTTGGAAAAAACCACTAAACTTTGCATAATACGTGTTTAGACGATGCTTAAATATAATAATGCACAAAATTAACCTTTGTTAAATTATAAGACATTTTAAAAAAAATAATAACACACTTTTTAATTCTATTTTTTGTCACAATCAATGTAGCCAACAAACAACTGTTCAAGATACGAATTGGCACCAGTAGAGTGTGCATAAACTCCACCATGAAATGCCTTCGTAGCATCTTTGCCAATAAACGAGTCCAGAAACTGCTATCCACCTGGGTGAGCCTTATACCAGTTAATCGATGTACTTTTGTAGGTGTAACCCGATCCAGATGCAATAGGCTTCAAAACATCAATTACTTTGTTATCAATAACAATCAATTTTCGACCAGATGTAACAGCATCTTGTATTTCATCCCACTTCCACAATTTGGCATCAGAGTGCAATGTATATTTCGCAATAACATCCTCTGCTTCCCTTAGGGACTTTTGGGCTTGCTTCGCAATCATTCTGTTTCTGGTCAGTTCAATAACTGAATTTGGAGTGCGATAAAGATTTCGTGCAAGTCCCAATGCCGCGCATGTACGAACAAACCATTTGGTAGGATCAAAGTGATACCATTTGATTCCATTACGATAATCATTAGCAAAGACATGGTGATAGTTGTGATAGCCTTCGCCCATGGCAAAAATTGAACAGACCCATGAATCTTGTGATGTGTTTTCGTCACAGTAATTCTGAGTAGCACCAAACAAGTTCATATGGGCAAGACTGTTGATACAAAATGCACAGTGCTGAACAATTAGTATTTTGAGCAAACCTGCGTAACAAAACCCGCCAAGCCAGTCATTCCAACCAAGTCCGCAAAACATAGTAGGTAAAAGAATTCCTGATACAATAGCCATTTGAAAGTAATAGTGATGCTGAAACATTATCACACGATTTTTGAGAAAATCTGATACATCAACTCTACCCAATAACTTCTCATTTCTTTTCATTAATAACCAACCACAGTGAACAAAGAAAAAACCGCGTGTGGCGTTGTACGGATCTTTATCTGTGTCAACGTATCGATGATGAACACGGTGGTCACGTGCCCACCATTTTGCTGGACCTTGGAATGCACCTGCTCCAGCAAAGGCACAGAGGAATTACAAAGCCTCACACGCCTCAAAGGAGCGATGCGAAAAGAGTCGGTGATAGCCAACTGTAATGCCGATGATACCGTTAAAACATAAAAATAGAATAAAAACAAAGAAAGTTTTGAACTGTAATGGTACGCCACATATTACCGAGAGAATCGTTCCAACGAGAGGAGTACATAAGACAAACACGGCAAGCCAGTTGATCTTGTATTGGCCTGTGTGAAAGGTAGGAACAAATGTTGGTGATTGCATAGCAATACTTTATTTATCTGTAAAGGTAAATGCCATTTTGTTGTAATTTTTAATATTACCAGTAAGTTGTTTAAACATTATGTATTAAAATTTTAACTTGTAATGTGACTATTTTTTATGTGTATTATTCTTTGACATTTTTTATTACAAATACCAATAAAGCTTTCGAGTATATATAAAATATATATGTTTTGTTCATTATTATGTGTATTTGAGCATAACGATCATAAAATTTCACTTGTTACATTATTTCATTTCTATACAGAAATATTTGAAGTTAATAATGAATTTATAAATAATTTCGAGGAAAATAGCAGCAATAATTTTTCTTCAAATAGTAATAAATTTTTGTTTTTACTTAAACGCGTTGGCAATAAAAAATTGATAAATAAAGGTTAATAATCTGTTTAGCGTGTATATCAAAGTATTAATTATAATCAGTAAAGTTTGCTATTTTCAAACTCTACTAAAAATAATGTGGAAGAAAAATTTGCCTTACACGTCTATCGTGCAGAATGTAATGCAATAAAGCAATGTCAAATAATTATTAAGCTTGTCAACAGCATTTATTAAAAAATATGGAATCTATTACAAGCACAAATTCATTGTTTGAAATATAGACAGGATTAAAATGAGAAAAAGAACTCGTTAAAGCATATCAATTCTGTAATAATGCTAACATTTACAAAAATATTAAACACATTTAGTTGTACAACAAAATTATTTTATATATATACTTATCAATAATGTTATATATTAACAACACAAACTTTTTAATTCTATTTTTTGTCACAATCAAGGTAGCCAACAAACAACTGTTCAAGATACGAATTGGCACCAGTAGAGTGTGCATAAACTCCACCATGAAATGCCTTCGTAGCATCTTTGCCAATAAACGAGTCCAGAAACTGCTATCCACCTGGGTGAGCCTTATACCAGTTAATCGATGTACTTTTGTAGGTGTAACCCGATCCAGATGCAATAGGCTTCAAAACATCAATTACTTTGTTATCAATAACAATCAATTTTCGACCAGATGTAACAGCATCTTGTATTTCATCCCACTTCCACAATTTGGCATCAGAGTGCAATGTATATTTCGCAATAACATCCTCTGCTTCCCTTAGGGACTTTTGGGCTTGCTTCGCAATCATTCTGTTTCTGGTCAGTTCAATAACTGAATTTGGAGTGCGATAAAGATTTCGTGCAAGTCCCAATGCCGCGCATGTACGAACAAACCATTTGGTAGGATCAAAGTGATACCATTTGATTCCATTACGATAATCATTAGCAAAGACATGGTGATAGTTGTGATAGCCTTCTCCTCCAGTGAATAGAGCACAGACCCATGAATCTTGTGATGTGTTTTCGTCACAGTAATTCTGAGTAGCACCAAAACATTTGACATGGGCAAGACTGTTGATGAAAAAAGTGCAATGGTGTAAAATGACCATTTTAGCAAATGCCGCATAGAAATACCCACCAAGCCAGTCATTCCAACCAAGTCCGCAAATCATAGTAGGTAAAAGAATTCCTGATACAATAGCCATACGGAAAAAGTAACGGTGCTGAAACATTATCACACGATTCTTATAGAAATCAGATACATCAGCTCTACCCAATGCCGTATAATTTTGCTTCATGATCATTCAACCAAAGTGAGAGAATACAAACCCGCGTGTGGCGTTGTACGGATCTTTATCTGTGTCAACGTATCGATGATGAATACGGTGATTTCGTCCCCATCACTTCGCAGACCCTTCAAATGCACCTGCTCCAGCAAAGGCACAAAACCATTGCAAACCCTCACATGCTTCATAGGAGCGATGCGAAAAGAGTCGGTGATAGCCAACTGTAATGCCGATGATACCGTTGAAGTAGTAGAAAAGTAAGCCTACCAAGAAAGTTTTGAACTGTAATGGTACGCCGCACACAATGCCAATGGCTGTCACAATAATTGGAACGGTTAACACGGTCAAGCCAATATAATTTATCTCATACTGCCCACTTTTAAAAGTTGGTACAACGTTGGTTTGTTACGTGCCTATTGTATTCTTGTTTGTACTGTTTGTAGACTTCATGGATTTCTCGTAAAACGGCAAAATAATATATGCAATTTATTTAAATTTGTTTCACTGTAATCAATAAAAAAATAAGCAAAAGAAAGAAAACAAAATATAAAGTGCGAATGCTAAAAAAATTTTGTAAATTATATTTTTTCTTTCGTCGTGAAATAAACAACTGAATTTACAAAAAGTAATTTATTGTAAATGTTCCGACAATTTTCGAGTGTTTACGCAGTAATTAAAATTATTATTAATTATAATTTATTATTTATTAGAATGTTACTATTACATTAACTTTATTATGATTACTATTAAATCAACCAATTGTTACTGTATAATATTACAGGACTTAGTATAAATAAGCTAATAATTAAACAAAAAAATCTGTATTGTGAGTAATATATATATATATATTATGCAATAGCTAATATAAATATATTTTTTTTAATGTAGCCACACTCGTACTTGTTTATCCTTTGAGCCAGTCGCCACTCGCTGTCCATCTGGACTCCAGTCCGTTGAGTAAATCTAATCACTATGCCCGGTCAAGTCCTACACCAGCACACGCTTATCGACCGATCATAACTTTAGTGTCGTATCTTTGCTGCCGGAGGCGATGAGCCGTGAGTCAAGGCTTCAACTTACGTGATAGACAGCTGCTACGTGACCACGAAAAGTTGTGATAAACTGTCCATTAACGGCATTTCACAATTTTATAGACTTGTCTGCCGAGCAGGAGGCTAGCAGTGTGCCATCTGGACTAAATTCCATGTGAAAAATTATTCCTTGATGTCCGGTTAACCGTGACAGCATCGTCGTGGTTTACTACGGACTTCACAAGATCATGGTGTTGTCATCGGAGCAGCTTACAAGGCGCTACATGGCACCTTCACTTGTATTTGCAACACCTCCACCATTACTAATTATATTATTATTTTTTAAAATTATTTTACGTAATCGTTGCATTACTGTGTCATAACGAAACTGAGCATGAGCTTGCATCTATTATCGTGTGGCAAAGTGATGCTACTCATGATCAAAGGCACCCGTTCGTAAAATGAGATCAGTGCTTAACGCCAGATGATTAATTCAGTGAGCGTGCCCACGGAGTGTACACTTTGCGGCACCGTTAATAGCACTTCAGACAATAATCGTACGATCTTGTGACGCGGTGTAAATTTTATCTTAGCCGCCTCATTTCACACACGTTACACACGATTGATGCCCTGATAGGGTAAATTGCATTCCACCATTCACCTTCCACACACGCACCGAGGTGTCCTTGCTGGCGGAGACGTAGCGATCACAGTTAATGTTGCGGTGTAGTGGTTATCAGCTAATGGAGGAGACATACTTGCTATGCGCTTTTTGCTTTTTACCTTTGAACTGTGTGTACTCGGTGTTGTGAGTTCAGATAATCAACGTACCATCTTTACTTCCACTGGTCAAGTATTGTCCATCAGGAGATCAGGACAGGACCTGTACTCAGCTATCATGCATTTTCAGTGTTTCAGTAGGGGTCAGTGTGTGAATATCTCAAATTCGCACAAACCCATCCCCACCCCCGGTAGCCAGTACTTCACTGTCGGGTGAAAATTGAACAATGAGCACCGCCTCACTGTGTCCGTCTAACGTGCCAGCACACCGTGTCACCGGTCGAACCCGAAAGATGGCTTGAGGTTTGTACATAATTTACACCACATCCTCCTCTGGTGGAACAAACGCCAGCGCCTAAACATCTTTAGGTCGAACACGACGGCCCTACTTGAGTCGCTGGTTGACAAACAAATCTTGTTGTGCCTTGAATAGGTTTGCCTTGACACTTTCATGGACTTGTTATCCATGAATGAAGAACGCATATGGTATTCGCTTATCTAACTCATCTTCAAGCAATGAGCTCAACAAACTGTCAAGCTGAGCTGGTGTGGCAGTGACTGGTAATAAAAGCTGTGTAGCAACTCCTTCACCACTTTCATTAACTAACTTGACCATAATTTTCACTTACTAACTGTTACTACTGTTGCTAATAATTTCAGTTCCATTATTTGTAGCATGTTATAAATTGCCTGTAGTCAACAAAGTTGCAGCCTCATCGGCAGTTACAATACCTCTGCGCTGTCTTTTACGAACTGGCATCTCTGTTACTATGATGATAAGTAAATAATAAAGCAAGGTTCAATAAACTATCCCCTGTATAGACAACAGAAAAATATATATACACAGATGTATATTTACTTCCTAATTTATACTTATTATTTAAAAAAATAATATAATGTACTATCAAATTATTCTTGTCCTAGACAAAGTAGTATTATATGTAATGAGAAAAAAGTTAAAAGTAAACAATAGCAAAAAAAGATTTAAAACACAGAAAAATAAATATTGTATATAGTAACACAACTGCTATATCTTTCATTCAAAGTGTTGTTTTTCATCACACATGTTTTATGAGGTGAATATTGAATAAATAAAATTATTTAAATTTCATTAAGTTATATTTCACGAGGCTGCAAGGTGCCCTTGACAAGTTGTAGAAAATTACACCAATACCCTCTACGTGAAATGCGCACTGTCTTCACAAACTGCCGTGTAGTGCAACAACAACGCAGAAGAGTGAAATGGAAGCCCAGGAGACAGAAAATAAGTACATCTGCTGTCATGGCCAACATGAGACCTGCATGAAGTACAAGGCCTCGTTCATTGATAACTCACGAAAACATCTGTCATATGACAAATGACAAGTGCACACAAGTGGCTGCAAGACAATACAAATAAATGTGTTTGTTATGTGCTCCTACACAGTTATCGATAAAGTAGCAGTGATGATCCTTTGCAGCAATGTACGATGCACAACTTGTGCAATAATATAAATTCTTTGCACATAGTGTTTTTTTCACTTGTTGTAGATTATACTATTTATAAGGTATGTTATTATGATCATCAATGGTATTGTTATTGATTTCGACATGCGTAGAACTTTATTAAGTGCACTTTTTGTAATTTTCTGCACTTTCTTCATCATTATTATTATTCATATCATTTATTACCACAACATTAATTTGCGACGTACTAACAAGACATCACAAATACGTTAACACTACCATCAATCATGAACATTGAAATAGCAACACCTCTAATCTACAGTGCAGGAATGAATGTAATGCATCAGTCACTGCTCATGCGGGCAAATGATCTACAATGGTGAAAATAAACTCAATAGGGTTACATGTTGACTTTTCACTGATAACATTTTTATAGTTGTTGGTGCTGTTCTTGTAATTACGGTAAGGAAATATGTGTATGCCGAATAACGCTAAGAACGAGTGTGTGATATTTTCTCTGTCTGCACACACCACACGATACATGTTGGAGCTACGATAACTGTACATGTAAACCACATATTATCACGTTAGTAAGGTTAAAATACCAATTACACATAATCGTCCCAACTGACGATGCTGCTTTACATGACAATTTGTCCCTACTACTCCCTTGCGTACTACTACACGCGTTGAACCATTCGTGCTAGTGTTAAGAAAGTCTTTATTGTTGTAAATGTTATTATTACAATCTTCAAGTTTCTATTATTTGTAAAGTATACATTGTCGCTACGAGTGATGACAACGTGCCAATTACTCACTCAAAAAGCAATTGCCTATCACAAAATTAATGACTAGCAACACCGCAGGAAGTGCAATGACAAAGTAAACTGCACTTCATGACGTTAATACAAGTAATATTTTATAGTATCACATTCTTTATTAAAGAAATCTAATTAAATAAATCCACCTTTTTTTTTGTTAGCTAACTTTTGTAAAAAAGCAACAATAATATCACAAATACACCAGAAAAAGAAAAACAATAAATGTGACATTATTCTGTCAGCATTTTATTTGTTGTAATAACACACCTTTCACCGAAAATGATAAGAGTTATTATTATGTTTAATAAATAACGAAGTAGTGTTTGTATATGGTAAAGATGTGAAGATAAAGAAGAAAAAAGTACAGTAAACAGGTATATAGCACACACATTTATACACAAAGAAAGTATTTTAAAAAAACCCACAACGAAGTCGTTTATGATAGTAGTATAAATAATAAATATTGTTGTTGACATATTTATAAGTATTTGTGTGCGTATAAATGTACAATTGAAAAATCATATTAAAAATATGTTTGTTTTTATATTAGATTAAGATTGTTTATAGTATGTGCTAATAGGAGAAGTCTGTTCGATTGCGTTTGTATTCTTTGCCAGGCTCACGTGCTGCAGTAATATGCATACATTCTTCATTATTGTAATTGTTATCACTCTATTCGTGTGCCCTGTTTTGCTATTGTTGTTGCTGATGCTGCTAAATCCCACTTTGTGCTGCAGATGCTGATGAAGAAGATGACGACTTGATTGCGAACAACGGAGCCGATGGCTGTAACCGACCCATCCGCTGCAGTGCCTGACGCGACAGCAGCGTCGTACCAAGATCTTTTTCATGTTCTCATGGTTGGGCCATTTCTTTAAAAAACGCCCGCGCCACCGCCACCGCGGCTCCTACGCTCAAGTTGGTGTTATCCTTTAAGTTTTGCTGAATTCAGTTTGGTAATTTTTTGCGTTTATCATTCATGGCAAAGCGTCGGTCCACCAGTAGCATCATCCCATAATCGGTTTTGTTACGTAACACTCGTCCAATGCACTGTGAGGCCTGCCGCATCGCATCAAAGTTACGAAATTAGCTTTATTGAATGTTTAAGCAAATCTACATTCAGTGCATTCGCTGCCGAAGTGGTTCATCAATCGGAGGCAAGAACGGAACCCCAAACATCACCACCGCTCGACCGTAGTGCCGGTCAAAGTCAATCCCTTACGCGATCTTACCACGTGCAATGGACATGAAAATTGCACCCCGGCCAATATCACACGCTCTGCGGTAGTTTGCCAGTGCGATCGAAGTCTACTACACACCTTGCGTTTACACAAAGATTAACTTGTGCTGAGCAAGCCTTTGCAGGAAGCCACTAGCGTGTCAGGCTAGTAGCACCTCACCCATGTACTGATACCCGGTAAAAAAGCACACAATCCCATCTGGCACGGTCATCGCCAAATCAAGTAATAAATTCTAATAGGCCGCCGTCACTAACGCCTGTGCGTCTTTGTTCGTTCGCACCTTGAAACTACTGGTGACCTACTAGGAGGTAATACTGACACTCTACGAGGACCGTGTGACGATGACGGGGGCAATACACTTACGGCTGAGTGTCATTGGGAATGATTTGGAGACGATTGGGGTAAAGCCTAAAATTTTAGGGTAAATGTCCAACGGAGAGAGTGTGCCAGAGGTCAAGATGACCGACTTGTACCGGGTAAAGCTCTCACGCAGTGCCAATGAGGCGTCTACGCACACGGTACGAATAACCGGGTCTGGGATTTGTGGTCGAGTTGGGTCATGGGCCTCACAGACCACCACAAAACTTGGCTTCTCATACCGGTCATCGGTGTAGTGGGTGGCTAGCAACGTGTACATGTGGGCAATCAGTGAGATGGGACGATACTTGCCTGGGTTGACAATTTGTAGCGTGTTCAGTAGCACTTTTAATCGCTCAAACAAGTATCGAAAGTGACTTACCTACAATGCACACTACTCTTTCACTTTGGTGAGAAACGTGAGCGGGTCTGCGACGTAGGTGCGTGTGATGCGTGCGACAACTCGATGTGTAAAATCAACGAGGCGTTGCAGAAAATTCAAAAAATGACCAGCTTGGCGAATACTCGCCGGAATGGCCTACTCGGCAATTTAGGCAGGAATGGTAGGTGCCTGTACCGCTAACATCCTCCTTCCTGAATTATTATCATTATTGCTAGTAGTAGTATTAGTATTTTGTGATGCAACTATTCGATTGTCTTCTGCTGGTCGGGCCAGTTAAGCCATCGCTAACCCATTCACAAGTCGATCATACTCTTCCTGCAATTGTTGTCGGTTGGTTGCCTTGATGTGATCGAGCTCTCTATGTAGTGATTTCAAGTTATCCTTTGCATCTACCGAGTCCTTTTTGGTTAAGATGAGTGACATGGCCTCAATACACACATCATCCACATTGTGACCTTCATCCATGACGACAATGGTGTTCTCATTTAGACTCGGTCGTGTTACTCCAGCCACAATCGGGTCAACCATGTACAAATACGAGTGAACGATAATGTCGGCGACGGCCAAGTTACGTCGGACCAGGTAATACGGACACACCCCATGCAACTGACCAAACTATTTCAGGTCCTACAAGGAGTAGACCCCTGGAGGCAACTACGGGGTGTGTCGCTACAGTTCATCGTAAAAGTTACATCGATTATCGTGTCGTCATGGTGCGGTAACGGCCCGACAACCGGCATCAATGTCATCGGGTCGAATCTGAGAGGCAACTCGAGGCTCAATACACAAGTTACTCTTTGCGGTAAGACACACCCCACGTAATGGACGCAACACCTCATGCTAGGTGGTTCAATGCCGTAGTAAACGTCGTAACTAACCCATCGTCTTGACCATCTCTTCTACCGTACGTGTACAGTACACCACTTTACGCTTTTCATGTGCGTGGTGATGTAAGTAGGCAACTAAGATGGAAAGCAATGAGATGGTTTTACCAGTGCCAGAGGGCATTTACAACACCATATGTCCACCACGATCAAGACCACGTTTAAGTTAGGTAATGTAATCTAGCTGCTACGGGTAAATGTACTCATACGGAAACACGACGAGTACCTCGTCTACGTAAAATTTCATACTTTCTACTGTCTTTTCTAATATTTATATATGTGTATATGTGTCTATATTCAAGTATTCTATTTTTTTTTTTTCTTTGAGTGTGTCAAAGTAATCAAAGCATGTATTTCAAATCAGTAGAAAATGTCAAAGGTGTTAAAGTGTGTATGTGCGTTTGCACAAAGTTAAAAATCAACAGCAGCAATTAGAACAATTTTAATATCAAAAAAAGGCACAAGACATGCTAACGTTGTATCGACAATCAAGAGTAATGTACTTTCTTTGAAAATATGGACATTATAACTATTATCAACATTAAAGGAAAAACTTCACAAATGTGTGGGTGTCAAAAAAAATGCCATAATATGTTAAACTAGAGATTTATTCAACACAAAAAAATAACGATGAAAAAAGTAAATATTAACAAAATAATAATTTAATTACTTTGAATTAAGAAAAGTTAATGTATAAAGTGTGTTGTATATAAGTACATTATTTGTTTACATATATGTGTGCGTTTACGGCTGATAATGATATATGTTATGGTTCATTCTGTCTCGCACAATGTAGCCTCGCTGCAGTAGGTTGTCAATACGCTACTTGATCAAGTGAGGCTCTACGCTGAAATGACGTAAAATCTCACTCTGACAGTGTGAGATGAGTTTCTGATGCGGCAAGGTGCGATCGGCCTTCATCAATTTCATTAATATGAGATCTAGCACCACGCTGTGATCATACTTACTCTTATTCTACGATGACCACGTGTCAAGCGCATCAAACGATGAAGTAGACGAGAGCAATGACGGGTGTAGTATAATTTTTGTCTTTGTTGGTGGTAAACAGTGTGCGTAGTATGCATCAATAGAAACACATAGTAATTCATTGGACTATAGTTTGTGTGTAATGGTGACTATGGACAACGTATCATTTGTTGACCTTGTTCTACTTGTATTTGGACAATTATGCGATGACGATTATTATAGCGAAGAGAAAGTAGAAGCGGAGGATGAAGAAGAAGAATAATAATGTGGTGATGCAAATGATAAGATGTGAAATCGAACCAGTGGGATGAGTGCATTCGTAAGATCTTCACTACTTGCATGAAGCTAGTGTGAAAGCTACGACATGGTGCATCGTTCAACTTTATTAAACAAGAGTAAAATGAGTGCTTGTAATGCTGAGAGGCAGAGTATCATCGTGTTGATAGCACTGCTGTTCGCATCATGTATATCACAATTATTTTATGTGTGATTGCCTTGTTTGATAATATCGTATTCCACTTCTGAATAGCTGCTGTCCAGTGCTCAGTGTAATAGTCGATCATGTGTATTGGCCAAGTAGGAACTACGTAAAGCATCAAGCTAATCAGAAAGTCAAGTGGGTAATATTCACTCATCGTGTGTGATGGTGGTTACTCAGGCAGGTCAGACACCCTTTTTTATCGCTAATAGTGAAATTAATAATGGTGGATGTGGCTATAATACTCTTAGTTATGTGCGTTCGTGTTTACTTGTTACATCGTTATGGTGTATATCTTAGTTAGTGCTCTTCAGACTCAAGTTTTTAATTTACGATATCTATCTCACTTATTCTACTTTTACTACTTGTTGACCATCCACACTCTTTTACTCATTATTTTAATCATTTTCTGCAATTGTACCAGGATGATTACTATTATAGTTGAATTAGACAGATTCGTTATAGTCGTGCAAAATACCTTATAAATAAGCCGTCTTTTCTGATCCATACTGTTCACGAAAACGTTTAATTAACAACTTTTCATTGTCTTGGTTGAACGTGTACAATGGGAAAAGAATACGTTGTGCTAGCAAGTCACGTAGCGTAGAAAAAAACACCTCTCTGTCGTGAATATAGTTTAGTATATGTATAACTTCTGTAATAGCACGATTCAAGTTAGTTTATTCTTCAGCTTCGATTATTGCTGTGCTATTGTCTTTCATTGACGTGTCATTACAATAATTTTAACTGTTGCATTTACATATTTACTGATGAATATAATGCGCAAGTAATTGGGCGTATTGAATCTTTGTCACGTGTGCACAATTCTTATCCTTTACAGTACCATAGTGCATTTTTGATTCACTAATCAATTATTTTACAGCTTCTTTACTATCCAAGTTATCAGTTGCCACTGCATACGATGCATTTGTGACGTTGCTGTCTTTACTGTTAACATGTAAATCAAATTTTACTTCGTTATGTTAAGGTGACATGTCACTTTCACATATTGAAGGTACATGAATTGACACTACCTGATTAAACACACTTTACAAACCATCACACACCGCTTTATGCAACGCTGCGGCATGATCAAAGCAGGACATGACCTAAGTGGTGTAATAGAACTCCATCTACAATAATGCATGAATGTAACGTATAAGAGTGTTTTATTGTGTGTAAATGTGATATTTATTTGCAATGGTGTTGCCATGGATGATTATTGCCCGTGTGGTTAATCGTGCTAGCTACGCCAAGGTGTGTTCTCGTCTGCTGAACAAGAGATAATACTTGGAAAGGGCATCTTCATCTTTGTGTAAAATGTGGTATACAATTCCATCGTCGTCTTCGTTTCACGTGTGTTTGATCATCGATGGTCAGACAAGTACTTTGTTGATGGTAATACTTGACAAGAATACATCTTCAACGCACTCCATTATGGGCAATACGTCGGACTGTGCAAAGTGAAGTGCGAAAAACGATTGTGCCTATGCAATAGCGTGAATTAACTTATTAACCAACGCAAGACTGCCTAACTAGGCTACTCATTGAGTAAGCAACGATGCATACCTGTCGCGCAGAGCTACCAGCAGTGGTGCTAGAAAATTACCCTCGTAGTTGAAGTGAGCATGTTATTCATTGATCGAGTAAATCAAACGTACACACTAGATGAGCTACGGTGTTCATGAAGCGTCATGCATTATATGTACTTGATTTGCAATGGACGTAATCACAAATGACACCAGTGTGTTTATGTGTCTTTTCAAGATAAGTTATCAGAAAATGCTCAAGCCAACATTTTTAAGTGATCGCTTGTTCTGGTTGACGATATAAAAACGAGAAAGGTATGAGAAGATGTGAATGTTCTCACTCATCAGCACCTTGTACCGTTTTCAGATCTAAATAATTACACCTATGCAACGCTATTAGTTTACATTGACTATACGCTTTCTTAGCGAAAGCAAAAAATGTGATAACATCTACTGATAATCGTTGTACAAAATTTAACATATCGGGTAGCCTAAATATTAATCTAAGTCAGTCTCATTGCGTGTGGCAGCGGTAAAGACCGTGGTGTAGTGCCTCATTCGCTTTTCACTACTCAAATGCGCGTTTATATTCGTCTACGTTAGTGTTGCTAGTTCGTCAAAATCTCGCTTCAAGACCCGAATTGCCTCGCGATCTTACGATAACATTAGTATTTACTGTATATCTGAATCAATTTTATATATAAATATATATATATATATATTGATAGTAACACTAAAAAATATGCAAAATGTGGATTTAAAGGCATAAAAACATCTTTTGAGAAAAGAAAAAAGGTAAGGTTGTTTTTTACATACTCATAGGCATATTAGCAGTATATTGATAAAGTGGAAGCAACTGTAGATTATACCTTTCACACAAAGTTAGACTAAATACAAGCTTGTAATGAATTAAGTACATTGATAGAAGACATACGACATTAACATTAAAATAACAGGAAAAAAATATACTTAAATAAATAATTTACATTATTGTACTTGGAAAAAATAACGTATTTTTGTATGTGCTTACTAATATGGTTTTAGGTTGGTAAAGTTTACTATACATTATTTGCATTTTACTATTTTGCTACATCGGCTAACATTACATTGAATTCTTTCTACATGTCAACTAATCGTTGACACAACGCCTCATGCTCAGAACGCTTGACTTTTATTTTCTCATCATACTCACTTTCCAATTCTGTTAATGCCTTCTATAAGTCAAGCCGTTCTTCGCGTAAGGTATCACGTGCATTCTACAGTTTAATTATCTATTCTATACCAGTCTGCTCATCTACTTTATTTTGTCGGACGTAATCAGTCAGAATATCTGTGCGTTTGCTCTCACTATCGTGTAGTGTCTTTTGTTTAGCATGCAAGCTGCGTGTCAATGTAATTAAATTCTGCTTACAGACTGCATTCTATTCCATACGTGCGAGGTATACATTTTTCAGTGCGGCTAATCGAAGTGTGATAATGTTAACATCATCTAACAATTTCTGCTATTCGTAGTATAGTTCATTTGACAACGATTTTGCAGCATCCTTTGACAATTTTGGTGGCATTAGGATTATAACTACTAACAACTTTTTATGTGACAATATATTGAAAAAAATTATATATTTGTTTATATTTGTATAAGTTAGTGCTCAACTAAAATAATTATTTATAGAGATTATTGAAAAAAGAAAATCAATTCTTAATAATAACAAATATATATATATATATATATAAACTATCAAAAACAAAGTCAAATGAATTATTTTTATAATATCAATTTTGAAAAGTTGTATTGTGTAACAACTCATGTCAAACCCATCATTCTTTATACAGACCAAAGAAAAAAAATTTTATAAAATTTATGAAAAGTGTTTTGCTTGACAGAAACGCAAATTAGTGTTGAATTTGAACAAAAAATAATAAAAAAAGTGTACACTCATGTAAACATATAACTTTATTATAAAAAGAAAAGTTTAAAGGTGATACGATAAAAAATTATAGGCATATATGTAAAAAAAATTAATGACAATGATAAATTTTAAGTAAGAAGAGGCGAAGTGAAAAAATAAAAAGACAAAAGAAAGGAAATTAAATGGTGTAAAAACGTCACTATCGTAACAGTGTCAATACTGATGATATACGTTGTTTCATTAGATTTTCATTACTCTTGGTATAAAATGTACAAAACAACACAAAACAGAAGAAAATAAATATATATATATATATATTCTAATACGTTTATGTGCATATTTCAAAATTCAACATGTCTAAGCGACTATTGTGATTTACAAGTAATTTATAAAAATGACATATACGGTAGCTCATCTAAAGCAAATAAGACTATAAATAAAATTATAGTGGTAACAGCTCATTAATTACCTGAACAAAGAGTGTTTGCCAAGGAAATGAGTAGATGAGAAGGAGAATATACACCACTGCAGTAACGAGATGCATATGTAAATGCAGAAGCACAACTTCTTGTATATAGCTGCTGGTAAAAACAAAAACAAAAATAAAACAAAAACGCAAACATACAAAATAAAATTATTTACAAAAACAAATTACATTTGATTAGTATTTTTATAAACACTAAAACAGGATGATTTTATACAAATAATTTACTGGCGTGTCTATTATTATTTTTTTTTTCAGCTGTGATATTGTTACGATGATCAATTCTGTCCTGCCGGCTATTTCTACTAATTATTTGTTTTGTTGACATCGCTAAGTGGTGATAACGATGGTTTAAGACCAGTAAGTGAATTTGCTTTGATAAATCACTGACCGGCTTTCTCGGGCAGAATGCTATCTGCCTTACTAATAAATGAGTTTTGTAGTAACTAAGTTGCACTAGGACGCTGATCAGCTGGAAGTAAACATTGCTCAACAAAGTTGATTAGCTACGGCGAAAATGTTCGTTTGCAGCAGTTTCAATCAATTTTTGCTGTTCCTTTGACAAGGGCATGGCATAAGTCAAATATTCGAGTCTTCAGACGAACAAAAGGATATTGACCTAATGCACACTATGCAATTGTCAAGCCAGCACTTCAGATATCACTGCTAAATGAATACGGTTGTTGCTGAATTCGCTCAGGACTCATATATGGCACAGAGCCCTGTGCAGATAGCGTTTTCAAATCTTACCCAGAAAATGTCTTGGCTACCCCAAAATCAGATATTTTTACTTATCCTTTCGAGTTTGCTAATACGTTGGCTGGTTTGATGTCCCTGTGAACCATGTTCAAGCTATGCAAAAACTGCAACCCACCTAGCAGCTCACGCGCAATAAACGCTAAAATCTACTAGGAAAACTAACCAGGATAGCGTCTAATGACATCATTCATCGTGCCCGCATCCATGTACTAGAGTACTATATACAATCGTCCATCACGGAAAAAGGCCTCGTAAGAGGAGACAATGTTTTTGTGCTTAACTGCAGCGACTTGACGTAACTCAGCCTATAAGGCGGCACGCATGTCATCTGAGTCTCCGTCAAGAGTCATGTACTTCATCGCATACTTTTCATTGGTTATTTTGTGCTGTACAACTCGTACTTTGCCTTGTGATCCTTTGCCTAGCTATGGTCCAATACGTAAATCTTCAAACCTAATCTTGTTCATCACCGCCTCTGCCTTTGATCCTTACACAGGAGTTTTGAGCTGTGGACCTTGCGTTATTCCGTTTTGTTTGACACGCAACTACAATCCACCTTCGCCCTTGACAACTAAGGTCATTGTGTCCGTGATGGACACCCCTTTATCCTACTACAAATTCACATTAATTTACAGAGGCTGCGGTCGTTTCAACGGCATGTTTCGCTATTTTGCAAAAAGGGCAAAAAAAACCACCCAGGTAATTATGAGACAAAATTGATACAAAAGGAGACAAAAAAAATATAAATTTGTAGCTAAAATCCTAAAATAATAATTTATGAGCCAACAAATGTAAACTCCTCTTAGGTTTTATTATGTATTTTATATGCGCAACCGTTTGACGCACTCCTACACTGAATATGAATTGTTACAAAACAACAACAACAACAACAATTTACAATAATAACACTGCTAGTAATCAATATTACCGGTTGTATATAAAAATGTTTATTAAGGAAAGAATATATATAGCTAAACAAAGTAACAAAGCTAATGTGTAAATGTTCAAAAAATGAGAGGTGAAAATTATGTAAATAAACGAAGTGTTTAATACATAAACATTTAAAGTAAAACTAAGTATTAAAAATAAATAGTTTTGACATCTTTTGTGCAACAAAAGTCGGATGATGAAATAATTACAACATACTGAAGTTAAAATTTATGTGCAGTTCACAAAAACTTTGAATTGTTTTGTATTTGCTGCGAATGTTTAAACGCATATACATATACTGAAATAAATGATATTGCAGTGTTTGTGTATTGTAACGTTTTACCTCTAATTACATAGTGTACTGATTAATTTTATTTTTTTAATGTTTACATAGTCAATTACAATCGTTATAAACAAAGCAAATAAATACGCAAATAAAGAATAAATTTTTTAATACAGTAAAAGTAAAAAAAAAAAAAGAGGCTAAAAAAAAAAAATTTGTCAACTCTTCATGTATAAAGAATTAAGATAATATACATCATTTACTATATATTAGTATTCAAATTTAATTTTATTACTATGTCTAAATTTGAGATTTAGTTATAGCAGTCCCGCGCACCCGCGCACGTCGTTCCTCATCACGGCGTTTACGCTCTAACCGTTTGTTCATCTCAGCCTACTCGCGCGCTTGACGAATTCGCTATTCTTCACGTCGTTCTCGCTATTTTTGCAGTCTAACCTCCTCGATTTGTCGAAGCCGCTCTTCTTCTTCGGATCGTTTACGTTACTCTTGTTATGCCTCAAGACGTTACGCTTCCATTTGCGCACACATTGCAATTTTACTTTATTTACAACGAGCTAATATCTATGCCATCATTTATTCACCATATTGTATAAATATACGAGTTATTTCTTAAGACGATGTTACAGAGCAACGTTCCGCTGCAAATTTCTACTATTGCAATTCAACAAAATCTGTAAACAAGTAATGCTTTGATGGAGTTGCCTTGTTACGTGCTTGCTAATGTCTACGCATCAACATTTGCACTACGTGTTAACTTATTGCATTTCGAGTACGTTGTTTCATTGCAGCATCATTGGTCTATTTTGCCATTTGTTGCATTTTTGAGTTAATGTATGCCTATTGACGCTTTTTACGTTATTGATTTTCAGCTCAAGTCTATGTTAGTCACTTTGTTCGAGTATTGCTGTTGGCGTTGGTTCTATCATTTATGCCTACTCGTCGTGCATAATGCTATCATGATTAATTTAATAACATGTTGTAATCCTATACTTGTTCCTTTTAGGTTAACTGCTGTAATGTGTTTACGGGCATTTGCGAGACTATCTCATTATTGTACATATTTTTCAACACTTACTTTCGACACTATTAATTGTACTCTTAAATAAAGGTAAAAATTAGATATTAATTTAGACTTGATTTTAAGTTTGGAAAACAAAAAGTTGAATCAAATAAAAAACTTGCATGGTAAAAATACAATCAAAGATTAATTTTATATATCGATAAACTTTTATTAGTGAGAACCTCTTTTTCCTTAGGACTTTTACATGTTACTCTACGTTAATTGTTTGATGTCGACCTTTTTCCACAATTCTGAACATAGGAAACAAATATACTACTTTTTTCTACAAATAAGATATTACTAACTCACAAAAGAAAGTAGACTTTATTGAAAAACGCATACGTGTTTTCACATAAGTAGCTTACCTATTTAATATTATTATCTTCTTTTTTCAATAGTCTAAAATGAAGTACACAATCTCTCTAATATGGTAGGGCGTAATGAGTGTACAGAAGATAGAATTGAGTTTAGCTGTGTTTTAACGGGTAGTAATGACACTGTTTCAATCAATGTACCAGCTCTGTTTCGTTTCCTGTTGAATAGCAAATGAACAACAGATTCTATTTTGCTGTAATTGTTTTCTTTATTATTAGATACCTGATTTCACATATTTGTGCTAATCATATTGCTACGGCAAAAAAGTGTAAGGCGATCATACTCACGACTTGTAGAACTACTTCCATCAAAAATACATTCATTTTGAATATCATTTACATATTTTTGTTATTCCTGAGTATGTCGTGTAAGTTCATCACCGAAATAATTAATACATGTGTGTGTATTGGTAGGTGGTAATTGTTATATCTCATTATTATCATTAATTACACTTACTTTGTTATTGCATTTATGTTAAAGTGGAATAAATTTTGTTTGTTTAAACACGGGATTGTAACGATGCGCTAGCAAAAATTGCATAATACGTGGGTGAATAAGTGGTGCTTCATCATTAACACTTTGAGGCTGCTGCTGTTGCTGTTGACTAGAGCACATTAAAACATGTTTGGCATTATCAAAGAAATTGATATTTCCATTTGTATTATGAATTTTATTGTCATTAATTACATTACTCGCCTCCAAACTTTAGTTTATTGTCAACATTGTTTAATCGCTTATTGCGTCTAAGCGTAATGAAGGCAGCACACTGCTCAATACAAGATTCGGCAGTGAAAAGAGTGATGGTTATTGTACACGTCATGTTTACTGATAATAACAACGCCGATCATGTATTTTGTAATACAAACATGTCAATGCAGATAGAAGTAAACAAACAATTTACTCACTAAATGAGTTGCGAAGTGTAGAGATGACATTAGCAACATCTCACACGCTCATACTCATCAATGCTGCTTACTTAACGCCATCGCCATTATTGATGGGTAATATAGAATTTAAATAATGCATTGTCTACATTCATTATCGTTATAGCTAACATACAGTATGCACAATCGTCTCATCTGCATGCAACAGCTTGTAAATGGTTTCAAGAAGCTACGACAGACTTTGCATTTAGACAAAATAATTACTGATAAATAACTCTTACACTTGTATAAACTACGTAAACTTCTTATAATAACAATGAAAAAAATGATCAAAAATAAACAAAATTTGTGGATAATTAGTTTATAAAGTTACATATATATCGCATGTATAATAGTAAAACGCTAAAATACAGTCGTAAAACAACAATGCTACATTCCGATAAATAAAATATTATAACTAGATTTACATTTAAAATAATTATTTAATGATAATTTACTTAAATTTTACAATTTAATACATTCACAAAACGAATGATCATCAGAAACAAACTTATAATTAAAGAATACTGCTTAAAAGGTCAAACAAAAATAATAATAAGTGTCTATAGAATTGACCTCAAAATAGGAAACATCGTGGGAATAAATATTGCGAAATAGAAAAAAAGTTTATAATAATTATTTTGGATGATACGAAGTATTTAACCGTAATCATTATTATATAAAATTATACTGAAAATTTCTGACATTCTTATGGTCTTGATAACTAAAACGGGATTATTATCTCGGGCTTTGAAAATAAAATAATAAAAATTAAAATAAATATTTTTTGATTGACTAACTTCTAGTTTAATTGACTTATTAATTACTTAGACATAATTTACTTTAAAAACATTATTTGTAGTACTTATATAACAAAACAAATGAGTAGTAAACTTGTTACTCATTACTTTCTGTAAAAATATATATATATTAACTATATTATAATAGATAATTACTCTCAAAATCATCAATATTATTTGCATAACGTGGGGAGGGTGGGTGGTTTATAAAAATAAGTTTGTTTTAATGTATTTAATCTAAATGTCAATAACAATCTACTTACTTTCAGTGTTAAACAAGTTAAATTAATATAGTAGAATGAATAAATTATGATATAATAATAATTAAGTTATCAGTAAAAAGCATAACATAATACACGTAGCAAATATAATGCAAAACAAATATATTAGAGAAAGATATATTTACATATCTAATTATATTGCGACACGCCACGACTCTGCCCGGTATGGCTATGTCGCTAAACTATAAATAAAAAAATTCAAATTAGAGTTATGCATAACACGACTACATGCCTCCACACTACACGCACTCATGTGCCGTAAAACACCTCACTAATACCTGTTCAGTGATGCCACGTTAGTGAAGAATGCGGTGCGTCACGCACTACGTCAACAAAACCCACTATCTGCACTGCCATCGGTGCGTAAAGGAGCAGCACTACACTTGGCTGCAATGAAGGTGCCACAACCACAAATTATGCTGATGACGGGTCATACACGCCTAGATACACACTACACAGATATCTGGGTTATGGCCGCCAGCTGACAACGGAGGGCGCAACAGCGCAGGACAACGCAGGTCATGTCCTCCTCTTCAACCACACGAATTAGGACGCAAAACACCTGAGGCCATCAACTTAGGCGTCAATGAAGTAGAACTGTACACACTCATAAGGCAAATGAACAACGAAGCACCCATCACACTGCCACACCCATCCATATGACCCCTTCATCTAAAAGAGGTCACGTTGCTAAACATGGAGGCAGTAAAGAGTTTGTCCACCTATCATTTGTCTACACATATTAGTTTCTACTTTCTGCTTTGCTGTGGTTACAACCCTTTTACTTTCTGACACTTGTTACCTCCCGCACCATCAAGAAGACACAGTTTGTTTCTTGATAACATTCACAAAGCGGTATAGATGCACAAGTTTGAGCGTTGTGACGCTCACATCACACAGCCTTTCCCTCTAGGCGTTCATGGTGTAAACGTATTTGCGGTCAACGAGATGAAAGGACGACGTAGACTAATTACATAGCCTCATCTCAATAAAGTAATAATGGAAGAATGATTGCCAAGACTTACCTACCCATCACGCTTTGCACGACGACAACAATTGCGTTACGCACGTTACATGTTACAAATAGACTTCTAGGCATACTTATGACAGCATACCCTTGCCTGAAGAGACACGCAACTGTTTTGTAATCCGTGCAAATGATGGCTATTACCGCCTGAAGGCGCTACGTACAGGAGCACGATGAAGTGTAGCCGTAGCACAAGCAATCACAAATGTCATTGTGGACATAAACACACCCGTAGTAATAACAACAATGATAGACAATATAATGATTGCTGCAGAGGAGGGGCAAGAATACAACTTCTGCTATGCTGTGCGCACCATTTTATAGCGCATACGTTGTGTGAATCTACTCACATCACCTAATAGAGATGAACTAATTGGAAAGAGTGATGATGATTTATTGTAAATGGTATGTGACAATACTGTGTTTTTAGGTGAGTAGTATGCATGAAATGGTGTAGAGAGTGTAGTGCGCAACAATACAAAGATTGTTGCTAAATTAACCTTAGCTCTACGTGCACACAACGCTTTACGTGTCGTACATTTGCATCGTTAATTTCACTCATCTGTTATGCAGTGCACACCACATAACTCAACCCTGCAAAGTTGTTTACTTTGCTACGTGCATATCGGGCCGTGTATAGGCTGGTAGAAACACACCAAAACTGAGATGCAGAGATGTCTATAGTTGTGCCCTCAGTGCGTAGTGCACTTGATGACATTGGTGCACAGTTAGTATTGAATAAGTGATGACACATAACAGACCATGTTGTGTACACAAACAAGGATGACGACTATGATGTTATCATATAGACTGATGCATCAAAGAGTGGTTGAGGTGCGATTGCAAAGTGAAGAAATGGGACAACACGCACTTATCAACAATGATGAATGTATGACTTTACGATGCACAGGCAATCCACAAGGTACAGATATAACAAATTACTTTACAGCACAACACTCAACTCACGCAGAGCCACGAGCGATCATGATGCTACTACAGTACTTAACTTACACGTATTTACAGTACGCATCGACACCAATGAAGATAGCGGTAGTTACGGATCACTTCCCTATTGTATTGGCACAACGTAAAGAAAATGGTTACGGTGGCATCGGCAGAGGTTATGCATTGAATAAATTGTTAGAGCTCACTAACAATCTCATATTCAACAACAAAATAAATATTGTATTTTTCTACGTTGCTAGTGAACTTAATCTTTCTTATGCTTTATCACGTAACTTTGACGCTAACATATCAAATCAGATTGTGGAAGAAGATCCGGGTGACATTGGTGTACCACTATTGCGCTAGTGCTGCTCCTAATTTTCTGTTACAAGAAATCACTGTAATTTTTAAGTTGATTTTGTTTAGAGTGACTTATAAAGAAAACACTAAACAACTTATGGGACTGTGGGACAGCTGTTGGCCTGACCACAATAATTGATAATTATAATTATAATTTTAAACAATAAATTATTCAGTAACATGCAAATGTAAGATGAAATTAATGCAATCACAAATTTATCATATAACAATTTGCTTGTTCTTTTTTCCATCTTTCACCTTATAGTTTAGCGACAATAACATGTTGAAAACATCGTTTTTTGGTTAGATCACAATTATGCCTGATCATTAAATAAAACAAAATTATGTTATAATTATAATTAATTTAATTATAGCTTATTATTTCCAATTTGATTTTTCTTTTAAACTATTTTTTTTTTGTAGTGTAGATATATATTAATGAAATCCCTAAAAAAGTTACAGCGATAGGTGCTGCGCTGTTGTTCTAAATTTAATAATTAGTCACAATAATATCTTAATATTAAATTATTAATGGATAGTATCGATAACTTTATTGTACGTTAAGTCAAGTATATGTTGTAAAATCAAGTTACGAATATTCGTGTATAGTTGAAAGCGTTGGCTATAGGTAGTTATACATGCTCAACAAATAAATCTGAAAGCTTTATCCAGATGTCATTATTTATTGCAGTCAAAAATCACATCGCAAAGTTCATCGATCAACAAAATGTAAAGTTTAATAAAACCAATACTAATTTTTTTATTTCATTGGATGTAACATTTTATGACCCCATGGCAACTTAATTATAGATCGCAGTAAATAAGTTATTAGGTGTGAAAACAGAAGAAGGTAATGCCAAAGGTATTTATTACTACTAAGATTAGCCACAAATACTCTCAATCTTTTACATGCCTCATTGCCCATGAGTTTTACTGCATAACATTCTTTCATCTAAATGGCCACAAGCTCAGAAACTATAGTAGAACAGCCCAGCACGTCTGTTATTGCAACGAACTTTTTTCATTGCTAATAATTTTAATGCAATACCTTTACACAATTATTGTAAGTATCCTGTTATTAGTAGTAAATTATCTAAATGCTATTCTATCACTCCATTGTTAAAATAAGTAAAGCAAAGTGCCAAAAAAGGTAAGAGAAAGTTTTGAGGTAATAAATATTATAATAGTTCTTACTACACGCACGACAATATTTTGTAAAGCAAAGATATCCAAGAAAATTTTTAATAGTGTGACACTACTGTTGTATCACCAATCAAATTGCACAGCGCTTTTTCTGATATAGCTATTATGTATACACATGACACGTTGACTGGCACATAGTTTCTCTTAAACCTCAATGCAATATCTGCAAAACGGCCGAAACTAATACTATCATCACCTGAATTGCGTTAAGTTCGAGAGCGTAACTTAATTCAAGTAAATTTAAATTAAATGATAAAAGTTATTTTCAAGGCAACCATTGAATGATATAATTATTGAATTCGGTTGCTACACATTACATTTGCACTGCATTTATAAAATTTTTTTGCAACTATGTGGGTATTGTGTTAATTTCAACACCTTCATATACTAATTTTTTCATGAATGTAATTTAAATTTTTATGTTGCTGCAATTAAAAGAACATATTAACAAATTATAGTTAATTTAATATTTTTGTAGTAGTTATGAGAAGATTTCATTGTAACCTAGGAAAAAAAGATTTTGACGCATGGGCGTACAATTTAAGATGAACAAATTGCAGTACATAGCTTAGATTATTCGACCAACTTCAACTCACTGTTGAAGATATCAAGTTTGCATATAATGCTTGATGCCTATTACGGCTGTGCATGTTTTTCGGCTTGCGTTATCCAAAAATCATGAGTAAGCTTGAGTTTACTACACCTTCAATGTCAATCAATGAGCGTGGTAATAAAATGTTTCATTAGCATGTTTAAATAGGCACCTCATTATATTCACATTCATGCAAAATAGCGCTAACTCCATCCTCATCTCGCGCAGTTGCCCTACAAAATTTTGATTGATAATCGGCTGTCTATAGTAATCGAAGAAAGCAATACTATAGGTAAACTGACGCTTAACGCGCAAATTCGATGGAGTTTAGTGGTATTTAACTGGTGCTTGGAATGTAGAATGGTATGTCAAGAGCGTTAGAGGAATAGTGTGATCATCATATTTACATTCCTCAATACGGATCAGTAGGCTCTTTATCTATGCTTTCTGCTCTTGCTATTGCCTCACATCACGCAACATGTGCTTTGCAATGCTATCAACTCTAGTAACACCTTGAGCAACAAAATTAACGTTGACAATATGGTTCGTGAAATGCGGAATTGGGTGGCTAAACATGATTGCATGATGGTGTGTTAATAAACAATAACGCTGGTAATATAGTAAAGTGTAAGAAAAGAAAAAAAGTTATTTCACGTGGTCATATGCCAGAAAGTAGTGCTTCTCAACTCTTGAATTTAAGAAACACTATGTCAGATGAATACCTACCCTTTACAAAATTGCAAAACAAGTTGCCACCCCATGAAGCAAGTTTATTAAATTTCACAAATGAACAAATCATTGATATCTTAGCATAACGACGTCGTAGTTATTAGTTGCAATTAAGTGTAATCATGTATAATCAATTTGGCGATCGTAATATTGGTGCTGTAATGCGCAATGCCAATGTGTACAACTGTGAATTAATGCTAGTACTTGGACGACGTCGCTTTAACAAAAGAGGAGCTTTAGGCACACATCACTTGTTAAATTTGCATTTATTAGCTGACAATTAATAAAATAGATTGTTTGTATAAAACAATTTATTACAAGATTACGTCCTTTGATTAGTTTATCAGTATTATCCATACTTGCAAATAAATAATATTGCCAACACATGTATAAGTGAACACTGCAAAAATAACATAAATAATAATGGTAAAGATGATATTACATGCAAAATGCAAAATGTTAACACCTAACAAAGATTTATTCCATGCAATGATGCACGATTGCTTTAATGAACGTCTACAATGCATTAATTAACTTAGTAACACCCGTTCACAAGGTAGTTTCCTCAACTTGATACTATCAGTGCGCTTTATTTAAATGATGCGAAAGAAGTCATGGCCGCCGTGAAAGCAGCACGTCGTCAAAATAAAAAGGGTATTGCTCTTGTTTTTGCGGAGTAAGGCGCGACGTTTTAGCCCTTTTTAGCACGTATGGCATCTCGTGTAGTCTTTGTTTTGCACCCTTCATTAATGGTTGCACATGTGCAACGCGGTTTGAATGCCGCGCTGACGAGCAGTATTGTACTTGAGCGTCTTCGCACAGCTATTGATTGTCTTGACAGTCATTAACATTAATCACGCAAACATCAACAACACATGTATATACATGCTGTTTAAACTAATTTGTAATAACTCTCTGCTTTTTCGTTTTTACTATTGCAGATAAATATACATTTACTATGAATTGTACTGTGAAAAAGAAACACACTTTTTTGAATAACAAAATTTTATTTACCGTTACTGTTGTTTAGTGTTTTTTAAAAAAAAAAGAAACGAATTCATTTTGTAAAACAAAACATGCTAAAAACGATTTATTTTACAGTACAAATAAATAATAAAAGTAATTTTACTTTGCGTAAACGTTAAAGTTATATTAAAATAGTTTTGTTTATAAACCATCTACCACGTTGAACTTATCTGTATTTTATACATTTTTATTTTGTAACACTACACTTGTAATTCAAGGATTTTTGTTGTTGTTACTAATATATTTGTAGTGTTTTTGTAAACGTTTACATTTTATTGAAAATTTCAAGTTTGCTGGTGTGAAATTATTTTGTTCTTTCTCTAATTAACAAAACGATAAGAACAATAATATATTAATAATCATGATGTTGGTGTAAGACAGTAGAAATGACGTGGACTTTAACGTGATCAAGAATGACGTGGAGTATCTTCGAGCTCAGGTTTTCTTTGAACGTATCGCTCGATAGTAAGCTGAATAGTAAGCAAAAAAATGGCAACGTCGATGCGTCGACGCAAAGCTAAGCAATGTGCATTCACAACTTAACGTATCACAGTAGTTGCATCAACTTTCACAAGTTCCAAAAGCGGCATTTGCACATATCAGTAATAATAATACATAGCATATTAACAATATTACGAACAATAGTGATCGCAACATCAACATTGATGCATAAGATACATGCGAGCAATTAATACAGAAACTTGTATAGCTCATAAAGAAAGATGCCAGTTTACATAATTTACCAAAAGTAAGTATTGAGAACACAGACAATGCAAAACACTATTAACTATCAAAAGTTAACAGATACATTACTAATTTACATGACTGTATTAGGCAGCTGTAGAAAATTGCTTTAGCATGTAAGTAAAGCTAAGGCCAAAGGAAATGTGAAGGATAACTGTTTAGACCATAACTAGACGCAACAGCATAAATAACAGAGTTGTGCGATGGCGACACTAATAACCTTTCCTGTCAAAAGACAAAGAAGAGTGTACACTTTGATGTAAGCACAAAATAGATCGTTGATCATGTTCGTCACAATAAAAAACTGTTATTAAAATCTGGAGTAGTTGTTGCTGCAGCACATCTCTTCTGCTTTGGCATTGCCGCAGTTGTTGGCAAAATGCTACACCTCAAATATAGCAACAAAAAGTAAAATAATGATGATCAAGTTACATTTGTATGAGTTAAAATTGTTTTTATTTTAATAAGCATATCGTTATACATTACAATCTTTTACTGTTGCTTTACTGTAGTATCTTATGCGGAAAAAATATTGATTGCAGACACTTTTGAATAAAAACAGACAAATTAATGATTTTTGTTTGATGTTACATGAATACGTGTACAAAACATTTCATGTGCTGGAGAGAAATGATTTTTATGTACCATTCTTTTTTGTAAATTTGTACATATTCTTACGTATATAATATTTGTACGTGACACACTTAATATGAGAGAAACGTGCAATTGTAACTTTTATCGTGTATAAAAAAGTATTTATTTTTTATCTATAGAAGCAAACTATTCGATGACCATTAGTTTACCTTTCAGTACAACTAATCAACAAAAAAATTTATAAAAAATATTTGCAAACTGCTTTTTGTGCAAACTCAATTCATTTCTAAATGTCAAATTTATACTACAAATCTTTAAAAATATAATAACACTTTCACTTATAATATCTGTTTTATGAATTTAGCTAAGCAAAAGCTTTTTCTTTATTTTGTGTTGTTACATATTATAATTATTAAACGTTCAATATAGTTTGTGTACATTTACAAAAATAATGGAGAGCAAACGACCGTCACTAAAGCGTTGCATTATTAAGGTGCTACTAGTATGTCTTACGCTAACAACCTTTGTTTCATGTTCATTGTGCATATATATAGCTACCACTTAATTTCCTGATTGACCAGTGATTAAATAACGCACTCCATAAGGACACTATTGTGGTGAATACTCACATGATATGGTTGTTGGCAAACTTGACATCAAGCCCTCTACATCTACCACTGATATTTATTTGAAAGGGTTTGGGAGTGAAACTACTTGTAATGATGAGAAGTACACATACGATCCCAAAACTCACCATGCCGTGCTTGTCGGAGCGACAGATCCACAGGATTGTATTGGGAAAATGCTACATGATAACCATCTTTCACTTGACATTAACTACAATCCTACAAAAGATGTTGTCATACTAGATTTGAAGATTGCTAAAATAGAATGCACAAAATGTTAAACATGTAGTCGATACGATTGCTAATTTCACTTACGAATAAAAGAAAATAAGCAGTGAAATTAATGATGATATAAAAAAAAATAATTTCACATATTTATTTATATCTATAAGTACATAATATGTTTTACAAAAAAATATATACATTATCCATTGATACCTTCGTTACTATATTTGCATTATGTCTTTATTACCACTTGAATCAATATGAGGTAAGTTTCAAATTTATATTCTATACATTCACGGCTACGAAACCTAAAAAAATTCTTGTTTGATACGGATACAAATAATAATATCATCAATGACAGATATTTGTTTGATTACCATATTCACACGTCATGTATTTGTAACTTCGCTGCACGTATGCTTGTGATGGTTTTATAAAATTTATATAAATGTTTTATACACAATTTATCCGCAATTACATCCTAATTTATAATAGTTGCGATAATTAATTAATGGTTAAAATAAAGTACAATTTATTGTGGTAACGTTGATATCATAAAAATGTAAAGTAGAAAAAAAAACAACTTTTTGTTGTCATCCTTAAATTTGTACATACACCATTGCATTGCTAAATATAGCGTTACTTGCTTAACACATTCTTTTTTATATTCTACCCAATATGATCGCTTTCTTTTTGTTTACAAACCCTCTTTGTAATACGTGTTCAATGTTTGTATACATTTTGTTGTTTTCATTTTTTCAAATATACAAAAGTACATACACAAATCATTACATTTACAATTGCATTTGAATATACTTCATTTTGATGACTTTGCTGCTCAAATCAATGTGCATGCATGATAACATATAAGAAAAAGTGAAGTGGTTTTACGTTAGGCTAAATTTTTATTTTTTTTTTATGTGCGGTTATTGGTACGATATCTTTTTTTGTTTACCTGTGTATTAGCTGCCAGTTTTCATTTGAGTTTTATTTTCTGTGTATTTTATCTATTAGTTCATTGTTACCTTTGTGCGTAATATACTTGCTCGTGCATCATATATTGTTGCTTGTAAATTATTGTTTTGCATTTGTTTTCCCAACAAACTAAAGTCTGTAACGATTTACCCATTGTAATGTAAAAAACTGTGTAATTATATAATGATGGGTGTCTATTTACTCTGTAATAATAACAGCAGCAATATATCATTGTTGTGATACTTTTCTTATTGTGAATTGCCAGAAATTTTTATTTTTTTTATTAACCGTCAAATTGCACTGATCTAAATTTGTGATGAAGTATATTATAATATAAATCACATTAGTAGTAAAATTATCATTATTATAACATATAGAATTTTTTATTTAGAATAAAACTCTTTAAAACATTATTGTAATTATGTCAGGTGATTTTGATAGTCGCTCATCACGATTTATTATACTGTACTCTCAGGTGTATGGAAGTAAAAAGCAACGCATATGACGTGAAGGTACACTAAGTGTTAACTTTCACACCGCCTCATTATTTGACACGTAAAGTCAAAACAGGGTAACGCAGTTTCGCGGCTCAGGAATTACACCTAATTGCGCGTATAAAAAAATGGTTGAGGCAAACAATGGATTGTCCTGAAGTTGTGGGACATAAGTGCGCATTGGTGCATATAATATACAGATATAAAACGTGTTGTAGTTACACCTTATTCCTATTGCTACAAGAGCACCGGACACTTCAGAAACTAACGTGTAAACTATTGTAGAATATTCTAATGAAACTGGTTAAACAAGATAAATGTAATAAAAAAGTTTATTGTAAACGTAAACCAAAAGAAACGGGTTGCCTGAGGTCAAATACGCGTGTACTCTGCACGGAAGTAAGCGGACAAGAGATTGCGAGTAAATACCGTAAATGTGAAAGCAACAACAACAACCGATTTGTAAATAAATGCAAATAGGAATAAGTAAAAATATTTATTGTAACGCCAATGAGAATGTTGACCGGTGTGCTTCAAGTTAAAACTAAAATTAAATTAAACTTAATAATATTGATGCAGTAAATTTCAAAGTAGAATTACAAAAATATGATGCTATAAATTGTAGCAGCATCAAAGCATGCTCTAGGCTAAATCATTCGTAAAACGCTACTCGATAAAAAAAAAGTTGCGCAGATGCAAGAAGTAAAAATAATAACTATGATGAGAATATATAATTAGATGGCTGTAATATAGCAAAACAGCTTAGAGTAGCATAAGATTTTGGTGGTAAGAATAATAATCATGTGCAAGAATTCTCTCCTATAGAATAATTACAAACAAAAAGTTATGATCATCTTCGTACTGATAAGTCATGTGGATATCATAAACGTGACTTAGCAAGTTTACGTCATGAATTACAAGACAAATATGCACATTGTCTATAAAATAAACAATAAACTTGTATCTATAATTAACTATAAAGCTGAATTGTGTAATTTACAATTAATCAATTTTTTTTATTTTTGCCCACGAAATTATAATTTCTTTTTAGCAATAGAAATGATTTGTTGTTTTTGTTTCTTTTGCTTTCTCACCGTGTCGTCCCTCGTTTCCTCATATATCTGCTGATTTTTCTTCTGCTATAAGGTTGCGAAACGAAAAAGTAAATCATGTAAAATTGCTTTACAAGGTAAAGTACGACATGTCGTCTAAAATGATGTTTATGACAACAATAATACGTACATAATTTAGACGCAAAGTTACATATAAAGAAACCTTTTTTCTTAATTTACATTTTACGTTGTTCTTTTACTGCTCAAAAAAAAACAAATTTACCTACATTATACTGTACTTTATATCAATATTTGTTAATAACAAAAGTTATTACCTATATTAACTAAATCAGTGTGTGAATAATTTTGAGGGCAATAGGCACATATAGATTTACAATGATTAGTAAAAATAAATTGAAAGCTGTACATTGTGTAGCACATGGTCATCGGAACAAGGTATATAATGATAATTCTTTACTTCGTGAAGCAAATCAGAATTATTGCAAAAATAGTGAAGATGGTTTGCACAAAGTAGTTGTTATAAACTCAACATAGTAAGCGTTACTGACAAAGAGAACAACTTCAATTACTTCCTCTTGTATATCTTCTTCTTATTAATCTTCTTCATCATCATCATCATCATCATCTGCATCAGATTCTGCTTTGTCATAACCACCACTAATGTTATCATCATTGTCATCATTAACATCACCAACATTAAATACAGTTTATAATTCTGTATTTGTAATTTTTATGCCACATGGACCTCGTCCGTTGCTTGGACTTGACATTTGCTATTTTCCAAATAGCAGTGGTACTAATATCACTAAAAATGATGTTAATGATACTGCTTACAAAAGACACAACACCTTTCATATTAACAATTATGATAATAATAGTAGTAATAACAGTAAAAACAAAAATCGTATTAACATTAATCAGTCGTGTTATAATCATGTTAACGATAAATACTCTCAGTTACGTCAATGTGTAAATCGCGTTCATGTCCGATTTGACTCTCTTACACATTCTTCATTATTGTACATCCCTTCAATGACGTCAGTCAGCTTCTTGCAATTGCCTCGTCATCACATGCATGGTGTGTTCATACACAAAAATTAAATAGATTAATATCAACCTGTCTCACTAACACGGCAACGAACCAATTTACACACTTCCTATTCATAAAGACCCTTTCACAACCAACGATCATCACCATCTTCCTATTTATCAACACGGCTGAAACAAAGGCAATCTTCTCTTTCTAACCCTGCTAATCAGCGATGACAGCATCTTTTACCATCGTGTGTTGTGATTATTCAATTAAACGTTATTGACAGTAGTAGCAGCAACAATCCATTGTAAGAGATGAAGTAGATGTCACTTGCAACTACTGCACAACACAAAAAACATGTATTTTTCGCAACACACGCACCAACTATCACATTTACCCACAAATAAAAAAAATAATGGTATTGTTAACGAATAAATATCACCACGTACATTTTCTCTATTTGTTACTCTTACTTTGCGCGATACAAAAAACACCTATCTCTTCATAGCCTCAAACACGTTTAAACGATTGCGTATTTCGTCTCATTGTATCAAATTCCCATTATCGTAATTGCAAATTACATCACATTGATACAACGTTGTATTTGATCTTCCGCAATTGCACAAATGACTAATGTAAAGTCAGCAATGTAAGAGTAGGAATGATTGCTATTATACGTGTAATGGTTTTAGTGGATAGCATATGCATTAGCCATAACTATAATAACCTATAACTGCGCCTGACACAAATAGCACAAAAAAATTTGACTCGTGTAATTCACTCTGGTGGTTATCAAGGCATTTTAGTGTAGAACAAATAAATATTGAGATTGCGCACGGCGCTTGTTATGTGCGTCGAATTGTCGCAGTCAAGCCAAATCTGACAGCCGAACTGCAACAGCCGCGTAATGCGGAAGTAAGAGGAAAAACTGCAAAACACCCTTGCAAAATAAATTCAAATAATTTTTAGAAATAGAGGTAGCAAACTTAACATAAAAAACATAATTTGTCACATTACTTATCATTGCCTAGAGTGTAGCAACTTATTCCGTAATCTTTACGTTTACCTTTGCACGTTGGCAGTGTGAAAAGTATTGTCGTTGGACTGCACCACTAGGTTTAAAATTAGCAAATGAACACAATGCAAAACATATCTATTACAAAATAAGTGCAACTCAATAAAATGTAAACCTCACAACAAGATGATACGGAGTGCAAACAAGAATATTCGTCGTCCGCGTAGATTGCAGCATCCCTACGAACATGTCTTCGACCAAGTAAAGCATAACACTTTATGCCAATCACATCTATCACAAGCGATGCCAGTAGCGAAAGTGTATTTAGCATTCACTTGCCTCCTACACATCAACATTTTAATCCCTAGTTGTAAAATATACATAATAATAATCAAACAAAATATAATAACTATTTGTAAGAGAAACGTGTGAATGCAAAATGTGCTGAGAAACAAACTACAGGTCAGCTTGTTACAAATGACATTTCTGCTAATTAAAATAATGCAAACAACAACTTTGTTGAGGCGAAGGGCAATGATTATTGTAAATAAAATCTTTCTACTGATCCAGTTGTATCAAGATGACAATACATGGGTGTGAAATAACTCATGGCACGATTACGTGCGCGCATCTCACGCATTAACAACGTTGTGAATGAGCCATAATGAAATGACATTAACAACACGTAAAGTAGAATGTCAAATGAATACAAAAGGAACAAAAATAAACATAGTAGCACTACAACACATTAGTAGCTTACACTATAATCGTAGCAAGATATAATAACATCATAACAAGAAAACAATAAACGATAGCAAAGTTTGCACAATCTCAGTGATAGGAACACTATTTTTGTGAGGTGTATGTCACACGCTGAATAACAACTTCCAGCTTAGCAGTCGCTTTAGTCATTCTTACCGCCATAATAAACTAACAATATCTCTCTAACAAAATAATAGTAACAGCAGCAACAACAACAACAACTTCTCTCAAAATTCTAATCAGAACTGTCATAACAAGCCAAATTGTAAAATGTACGTAGTGTTACAAGGAAGTAAATACAAGAGGATTAGTTGTAATAACAATAATAAGAGTAATCACATGTCGAGCCGTAGTTGTAAGTGAATAAGCGATAAGTTATTGCCACATGAGCACGTGATGTGTAAAAATAAATGCTTCATGTTCACTCACAATAGATAAGAAGCGACCGTAACATTACAGTAAGCAAAGATAAATAAGTGTAAATTGTAACGCAACCCATATAAGATAACAGTAGAGTAAATCAATTATAACGATTAACTTGTCAAACCGTTCGTCGTCCTGTTCGACGAGAGTTGACTTATAGTTCCATGAGTGTTACTGCTGCTGCTGTTGCTACTGCTGTTGATAAAAAAGTTACTTTACCGTCAGTTGAACTACAAAACAACATTTCTCAGATTGCTTTAACTAACAATAATAAAAAAGATGGCATTGATGAAAAAGTGAAGACGGCTTGAGCAAATGCACTCGTGCAAAGTAGAGATGTGTAGCAACGTGCAAACTCTAGTGAGTTGACAATGTACAAAACGGAAAACAACACAAACGACAAGTTACCCAATCCTTTGCAACGTTCATCTTTCCAGTTTAGTGATTGGCTTCGACTTCGACGAATGCGATAGGCACGAGCAGAAAGTACCAGTAGTCTAAATAACGATTAGAATATACAAGATAATAATATTAGTATTTGTTTTGATAAGAAAGAAGAGCATAATGCTACGTGTAGATAGCAAAAACGCAAAGATTGTAAATTAGCTTTGCGTCGTAAACGAAAGATTACGCCATCAGAAAACGATTCGGTGCAATTGTTGACCAACACTAACATTAGTAACGTTAGCAGTAGTGTTAGCAGTGATAAAAGTGAAGCCGATGATAAAGTGAAAATACGTGGCCAATGTGCAAAACAATTAGTTTATTCTAGTAAGACAAATTTATAATTACGTTCAAACTAGTAAGCTTGGCTCAGCACACTGACCAAGCGCACTTGTCCGTATATTTCTGCCAGATCTGATAACACTATTAATGATAAACGCTTGAACAAATTTAGTGTTAACAATGCCATTATTACAGCCACTCGAAAAATAGGCACACCTTGCTCTTTGCCCTTGGCTAAATGACAAAATGAGTAGAATTAGTAAACTTTGCAAAAATATGTAAACTTGTAGAAATCACAAAAGTTTATTGTTGCTCGTCGTAAGTCACAAACAGCATAATTAATCACGCATGATAATGACAATAATGGAAAAACAGACATTTCTGATAAAAGTGTGAATAAGGATGACATAATGCACAAGTCTACATGTAGTGTTTCTGATAAAATCAGTAAAAAATAATAAAAGGTAAATGAAGATAACGAAACCATTTCTGCTTTCACTATTACCTCTACACGATTAAATCATTTAACGGGTATAACACCATCACCTGTGAATGAATGAGTTAACTCATTTCATTTACCTGTACACCTGATGCAAACCTCAATGCGTGATGTGGTTGGCAGGTATGCAAATATGAGTACGCCATCGTCATTTACACCGTCACAGCAGACTAACATGTTTACAACTACTACAACAACAACAACAACTACAAGTAATACAATAAACGCCGATATTAGTAAAATTGAAAATTGTGACACTACAAGTTCAGATGTAAAACATAATATGAATAATTATAATGATCATCATATCAACAGTAACAAATCTATTAATGCACTTTGTAATTCAACTCATGCATCTAAACAACTGTAATAGTTGAGATTGTAATAAGAGATGGCAACAACGCAATTAACAAACACTCACATTGTGAACAAATTACAAAATGAAAAACACGATGATTTGCACAAGGCTAATGCGCTATAGTCATCATTAAAAGAGAGCAACAGAAATTAGTATCTTACTTAATAAGCCTACACAAAACGAAATAGAGTTCAACCCTGTAAAGGTGTCAGTAATACATGAGAAATAGATAAAGCTGCTAACTTGTTTGCTTTTCACTACCCTGTGCCTCAATTGTACTCGTAGTCTACTACAACGTGCAACTAGAGCTTGTCAATTGACAGTGGCACACAAAGTATCATTGATGTTGTAGGATCAGAAAGAATGATGTAATGAAGGAGATAACCGTAAAAACAAAAACAACAATAGCAACAACCAAATTTGTTGAATGTCGTACTTTATGCTAGATAATTATAGAGATGAACATCATACACATAATATACAAACATTGCAATGTTGAAGTAAACAACTACATATTGTTATTACTTACTATTTTTTTGTTCAATGTTTACCTCAACAATATATTTAATATTTTTTTTGATTCATCACATCTCGTAAACGTATTGGTTTAGTTGTCAAATAAATTACATATATATATATATATATATAGATTATCATTTTTTGCCTATAGAGAAGACATTTGATTTATTTTTATAAGAAAAATTATCTATAAAACAAACAATATAGTAATGCCTTTACAATAACATAAAAAGCGTAGTCCGAATGTAACAGAGTAGAAAAATACGCGTCGCAGAAAACGTCATAAACGCAAGCAATAAAAATCATCCGATTAGCTGTACGAGGTGGCAGCAGCCAATCTAGCACTTGTCATGACCAGGGAGAAGAAAACGGAAGTGTAACCAAAAATAGCTGTGCCTGTTGCTGTAATTCAATATTTTCTGCACCACGCACAACTTATGCTAGAGTAGAAACAAAATTCGAATAGCAGTTAGTATATTACAAACAGCTAACTCAATTAGCAAAGTGCAAATGTGCATAACAAGATAAATAGCAATACCTCTCAGTAAGTGTCAGCTGCCCTTTTTGGAAGTACTGCACGTCTTTACACGTCTTCTGCATTAGATAGTACATCTTCACTGACATCTGACGAAAACACAATTTCAGGAATAAAATCATCGCAGATAAAATAAACAGAGTAATTCGTTGGTAGAGCAGCTAGCATTACCAAGCTCACTACTTTACATAATACTAGTGCCTATTTATATGTAGAAGTGTAAACCACACAAGGTTATGTCTATACTGGTGAGTTAATTCATATTGATGCCTATTACAACCTCACTTTACAAAACGCACACATTCGACGTGAGCGTTTATGTGATGTTTAACGTTTCCTACTGCATCAACGGTACACTTCGCTCTACGCACCACTTAACACAATTTTAGGCAAACAGTCATCTTCACAACTATCATCATCATCATCATCATCATTATTATCATCATTATCTGGTACAAACGATTTGATGCTCAACTCATATGCATAACGAACCAACTCTGTTACTCGACCAAGGTACGTTGGTAGTGTCGTTATTCGAAGCAGCAACTTGTACATAATTCGCTTTGTCAGTGAACAGAGTAATGTACATGACCATACAATAAATAATAACACTAGTGTTAGTATTAGTAAGAATAGCGATGATAAATCGATATTAACGTTGAGCTCTACTTTTAAGCTTGCCGCCAGTATAGCACGTAAACACGTGCTAGATGAAAAGCGTCGCAATCGAGAAGCACGTCGTCGTCGTTTGGCGGCAGCAACTCAGAATACAAATAAAAGTTAATTATAAATAAAATTATATTATAAAATCAATAAAACTTTATTTCTAAATTTTTGCACATCAATAGTTGATAATAAGTTTTTTTATATAAAAACATGTTCATGCGTGTTTATACAAACGAATTTGTTAATGCATTACGTAAATGTTAATGATAAATATTTTATTTGTTTTATTTTTATTTTTAAGTTTTCATATACTTTCAGTTGCTTTCACCAGGAAATACATTTTTTTTCTTAAAAAACAAGAACATAGCTTTTGTCTAGTAATACATTACAACACTGAAATACAAATAGTAAGTTTAACTTTTATTATAACCAAACTAATTATTGTTTGTTAGTTAGTATCATTTACATAAGTAAATATTAATGTCTTACTCCGCAGAGAACATGAGTGCGGATGTCGCACAAGGTGCACCAATGCACAACCCACACCTCGGTCCAGGTTCGGCAACGGCCGATCAGACGAGCATCGTGTCTGGTGGTAAGCTGGGTGGTAAAGGTGGGGCTCGTGGGAAGGGCAAGGGTAAAGGTAAACGAGGTGGTGCCGGTGGTAAAACTGGAGGAAAAGCTGGGAGACGAAATGCAATGTCACGAGCCGCACGTGCCTAGCTCAACTTCCCAGTTGGTCGTATTCACTCTAAACTGAAAGATGGGCTTTTCCGTCGTCAGCGGTGTGGTGCGTCTGCTGCCATTTACTGCGCAGCTCTACTGGAGTATTTGACCTCGGAGGTGATTGAGCTAGCAGGTGCAGCTGCAAAGGCGCAAAAGACGGAGCGAATCAAACCACGTCATTTACTGTTAGCCATCCGCGGTGATGAAGAGTTGAACCAAGTGGTCAATGCGACCATTGCTCGTGGTGGAGTAGTGCCCAACCTACACAAAGCACTGGAGAAGAAGTCCAAGAAGAAGAGCATGAAACGGTCTGGTCCAAGTTAAATGAGAATAATGTAAAAAATAAAACAACAACAATAACATATACAAAACCGATGTTATTTCTTATCTTGAAAAAAAAAAGATAAAAATAAAATAAACAAAAAACCCGATATCTTATAAATTATTTGATAGAAGCAATAAATTTATACTTTTGTATGTTATAACTTTGCAGGTAGAGTAAAAATTGTGTTAGTGTTTTTTTGGAAAAAAATGTGTGGTGTTGTTATCAGTTACACTTCTGATCCATTTGCTGTGAGCATCTGTTTGCAGATTACTTGAAGCAATTTGTTTTGTATTATATTTATACACTTTTAGAAAGACTTGTTTACATTGTACTATTCCTCTTATTTACAATTATTTATTCTGACTTCTTTACATATAAATGAAATAGATCGATTATTTTTTACAGATTACTATATTGCTACATCATAAATGCACTAAATATACACATACTAGAAAAGACATTATTGCATAAATGCATGCGGACATACGTATAGATGTGTATTTGTGTGTATGATGTAATCGTGCCGTAAAATGAAGAAAACAGAATTTTATCTTACTATGTGTTTTTAAAAATAATTGTTATATTAGAAATACATAAGAGTGAATCAGTTAAAAACTCCCCCCACCTGACATAGAAACTAATGAATTTGTGCAACAAATCACAACCTTTTCTATAATGTCAATTGATTGTTGTCATTGGAATTCATGAAGTAGTGCAGCATTACACATTTATGTTTAGACGTATATCACATATGTAAGCTTTAAATTTTTTAAGAACACTTTGACTTGTATCATATTAATATATATTTTTTTTCCTGAGCATTCTGTGTAGCAATACAACATGATCAAAACTGATTGATAAACGATGAAACAGATATTGAGTGATAATTTTCTACTTTGTATGTGTTTTCTTGTTTTTTATAATATTTTTTCTTTTTTACACGTCTATAGAGTACATGTATACACAATAAAGTATTACGCTTGCGAAACAGCTACAGCACGATTAAAAATGATAGGTTGTTCACTGGAAAATTGTTTGCAATGCACTCTACCAAATATTATTTCGTGAAGGTCGTGCATTTGTGATGGTAATAAATGTTCGCAATTACAATTTTGTCAATTAATTGAATGCCTGTTTTTCCATCTGTAGTGTAAATAATATGTTTGTCAATGTAACTATTTGTTCAAAATGTTTATACTCACATTTAGTCCTTTTCAAATATTTTGCAAAATTATTTCATTTTTTTTTTTTACATTACTACATGTTGTATAAGCGAGCTTACTTATCGCTATCGTTTACACAAATCACACACTGCCTTTTCTTTTCGTTTGTTCTCGTGTTTTGTGTATTCAATTTGCATAAAAAAAATAATATATATATTTTTCACAAGTAGTTACACTTTAGGAGATAGTATTTATTTATTTGAAAACTCCATTTTCTTTTGTTCTGCTAAAGGTTTTAATTTATTTAGACCTGTGTGTCAGCGAGGTATTAGTGATGCTAACTTAGAGACATATAACTTCTATGTAATTATTAGCCTCACGTTTTACGGTGATGGCATTAACACAGAGTGTGAGGTGTGTGCATGGTAGCCCACGTCATGTTAACACCGATTACGATAACACACGTATTCCATGAGACTTTACCACCGCGAGTTATGAACGCATTCATCGTTAAATTCTACCCAAATACCCACGCAGCCGACGAGCCTCTGCGACGATTCCACTCTTGCACTTAGCGCAGCAGCAGAATGGTGGGTGAATCCCAGTCACGGCGATGTTTAAGATTGCCAGAATATGTGAAGTGCCACCAATGCACGTGTTTGAGACGGTTACCTTTTATAGTATGTTTAATCGTCACCCAGTTGGTAAGTATCACATTCAGTTCTGCCGTACCACACCGTGTATGTTGTGTGGTGGGGATGAGTTGTTATAGCGAACGTTACACTACCTTGGGGTAAAATTGCACGCCACCACACCTGACAAACTGTTTACGATTGGTTAAATGGAGTGTCTAGGCGCATGCGTGAATGCACCGATGCTTGTGGTGAGTGATTACAGCAACCCTCCAAACTACTCGTATGACTATGTTGAAGATTTAACCTGATAGCATGTTAAGCAGTTGATTGAAAACTTACGAGAGGGTACGCCGATTAAAGTAGGAACACAACGAAATGATCGCAAGTATGCATAGCCCCCAGGCGGACGAACCTCACTGTTCTTTGCCGAACCACCAGGACCATACTGTCGTAATCTTGACCCACCACCACCATCTCCTGACAAAAAAGACAAGAAGTAACATGTGTGAACAAATCATCTAATATTTATTATTTTTAGAACACGTTTACTGAGAACACAAATCTGTTATTATTTTTTTCGTTTTCCTTGCAGCTGATAGCGTACATTTTGTTTACTTTTTTTCTTTCGTTCTTGTTTCTCTGATATTGTTATAGCTGCTTGCTTGATAAAAGAGTTTTCTAGTTGCAGTAGAGGTGTTCTACATGTGCTAATAGTATCGGTAATGTTAGTAAAGTTATAATAGTAATAGTAGTAGTAATAGTAGTAGTGATAATAATTTAATTATTCAAAGTGATAATTGTACATTCTTGATCAAAAAATTTTCTTTTAAGGTGTTTTGTTTTAGTTTTGTTTTATACAAATTACATGTATTATTTACAATACGTTTTGCCAAGTCTAATTTATACTAACGTAAATATTTGTTTACATTCAGAGTTATTTTATTTATGAACGTGTGAAATTAACAACAAGACACCGATAGGCGTGACAACTTGTGCAACAAAGTTATGCTTGCTAAATGTTATTTCATAGTCAAATAAATGTATGTATCGGTATATTTATATGCTGTTTCTTCTTTCTTTCACTGCAATTCTTATAAGATAAGGTATAATTGCATACAAAACAGTTATTTATTCAACTTTTCAAAGGCTCATCTTTACAAATAAATTCAAGAAAAAAATTTTGTAAATAAACTATAAATACAATTTATACTTTGATAGAGTCAGGTTGTTTGTATATCTAAAAAAAACACTTTTGCAACACACACGAAAAAATGTCTGCCTCGCCGTAGATGAATGAAAACTTTGTGAATGATTTACGGTAGTTAATGGCAAAGTATAATATACAACATGCTCAAATGAATGTGTAATTGATCAACAGTAATAATAATAAGGATAATGACACGAACAGTAACCATGCTAACAAGGTAGAAATAACTAAAGAAGCAACACCTACACCGAATAAGGCTCATGTAAATGTGGTCATTACTAATAACGAAGTCAAATGCCCACCATTATTATCACCGAACAAAACTATTAAAAATGCTGAAGAAAATGTTGCCAATGCTAACAAGAAGGTTAATGATGCTACTGATGCGTAAAGTGACACAAAAACAAGTAGTAAAACGTTACCGTTAATGTAAACGAACAAAATGAGTTTACCAGTCACACATGCATCGCATCACTTTACTGACAAGAGCAATACACAGATTAATGCATCGTAATAATTATAATAACAAAAGGAAAAAAACATATAACGGTTATAAAACATTCGGCCATACGTGGTTAGCCAACCGGCAGCTCCGCTATCGTAGATTCCACGTAAACAAGATGTACTACCACACTCTCACTCCGTCTCATAGCGTCGCACACACCTCTGCAGTCCACCTTTAATGAGCGGGGTAAATATACCATGTACCACAACTTCCACAGCAACTGCTTCAATCAATACATAAGCAAAAAACGTAAAAGAAAACCGAGAAGTAAAAGGGCAAAGGTAAACAAGAACAGTATAACAGCAACAACATCAACGGCAACAAGAGGACAATGCTTTAGCGAACATTTCTCAGTCAATCAATAACGCAAATGCCCCAAGGGCAACTTCTCCTGTGTCTTCAACTGCAATAAACACACATTTATAAGACAACACACAAAAAGAATCAAACACACACAGTTCAGAAAAAAGCAGCGTGTAGTTAATAAAGTAAACAAAACCAACAACAACAAATTCAACATAAGGCAGTTCAACACTACACAGTATGATGGCGGATGCAGCAGCATCAGGTATGGCGATTCCGTAAGACCTGCAGTTACATCTTGCACAGGAGGAGCAGCGGCAAAAGCGAATTGCAATATTGAACAGCTTTGTTGGCAAAAGTGCCTTACTGCAGGATAAAGCCGAACGAGAAAAAATGAATGCAGAGGCAAGCAACAGTATACGACGCACAAGTAACACAAGTAAAAACGGTACGTTTGCAAACCGTTTCATGTTTGGTGCTAATCGTCTAAGCGTGTCAAATACTGCTGATGCAAGCAGTAAAAATAACAGTGCCGATGACGTAAACTCATGCAAAAATAAATCACATCAACAGGCAAGCCAGCAGCAGCAGCAGCAGTAGTAAATGGTGAAGAATGATAAACTACCACCCATTACCTACACACCAGATTGTCATATAACATGCCCATTACCATCTCCTTCACATCTTAATGGTGCCGCTACTACCACCACCGCCAGCACCGTAACAAATAAGGCTGACAACAACGACATGGGTCATAAAGACTTGACAAATGCGCACGTATCAAATGCATCACCGACAACGTTGTCATCACACTCGCCAACTCAACCATCGTAAAAAGTAAGTGTGTAAATTGATGCTAAATTATTTACAGACATTTGCCGTGAAAACTCGCGTCAAGCCGCTCGATTAAGGCCACACCTGAGTGAAAGCTTTGCCCCTGTAGCTACAACCACCACAAACACAAATACAGAAACCAAGGCAAATCAAAGTGGTAGAGGCAGTGCATGTGGACTTAAAGAAATGTTAAAAGAACAACAAAATATGTAATTGCAAAGTCGTGAGGAGTTGTTGAAGCATGCGGAACTTATGGCAAAGGCTAAAGCGGTGATTGACCATGCAGATCACATTGAGTACAAACCTCACAGTACATAAAATAAAATGCATCAAGCAAATCGTACCTCTATAAACTCTACTACAATTGGCACAACGACGTCAACCTCACTACCATACTCGCTGACTCGTAACCCACACAATGACATTACGGTGGCTCAAAATAATGCCAAAGTAGCAGAAGGTAATGCAAAAAGTAATTATAACACGTCTACCAATGCTACTACTACCACATCTTCTAACAAACAAATGCCAAGTGTGAACGAAAAGATAACACCACCACTAACAACAACAGTTGATAGTAACGCTGAAAGTGCAAAGAGAACAAACAATAACAGTAGTTCTAACTGCAACAGTAGTAATCGCACACCAAGCGTAAATAGTGCACTATAGTAGAAATAAAATAAAAGGAAATCACAGATTGAACTGGTGAGTATAACTTTACCTCAAGCGGATACGTAGGCACGAAGTGAGGCTATCAATCGGTTTGCCAAATAACCGACACTTATTCAGTATTTGCAAGGTAAAGATAAATATGATGCACTGCTGGCTTCACAAAAGAAAGAGCTTACATAGCATCAAAAGGAAACGAAAGACTACAAAGAACTTGTAAATCAGGCTGTACAATTCAACAAAAAAATCGGAATTAGTTAAACAAAAATACGCAGTAGTGTCATGTAAGTTGTAAATACAAATACAGCATTTTCACAAATTCGTATACATGTAGGCATTTGATCTTTACTTTCGATTCAATAACAAATATGTTTTTTCTTCTTTCTATTTCACTCTTTGCCTTTTTTTTAAATACACACAACCTTTTTTTAAAAAACAGAATTACTTTTTTGTCTGACCTAATGATATATATTTATTTTAGTGTCTATTTATTACCATTAATTTAAACCTTTTCACATCGATGTACATAGACATTTTGCGACATCACTTCATGCATTCCTTTTTTCATTATTTTTCAAAGCATTATATCATTCACTCTCTATCTTAACAATGATAACTTCCTTTTCTCCTTTCATGGATGTAAATTAGACTTTTATGTTTCACATACAGGTTTTTGAGTGCATATTGTCATTGTTTACTTAAAGACGTCATCTTATTTTTAAACTCTAATTTCTTAAAATGTAATACCTATCAACACGTTAATACTAGCAAGTGATTTGAGTAAGTCATGTAATGTAAATGGCAATGATAAACAACCATAATGACAAATACAACGATGTAATTTTTTTTTTTTGCAAAACTTTCTCTATTTTGCTCTGAATTTTGTTATATATTATGAAGCAATACTGATTTATATAGTTACAGTTAATACAAATACACACAAACATACACATACAAAACACAGAAAATTTTATAAATATTCTATCTAGATATACACCAAAAAAAAAAAAATAAATTAAAAAATAATAAGAAAGTTAAAATGACCGACTCAGCTCATTGCATCTTGCCGTGCATTGTTGATGCCATTGGCAACACACCGTGTGTACGCCTCAACCGTGTACCAAAAGATTACGGCATCAAGTGCGAGGTTGTGGCCAAGTGTGAGTTTATGAGCCCTGGCGGCAGTGTTAAAGATCGTGTTGCGAAGCAGATGATTGAAGATGCAGAGAAAGACGGTGTACTAAAGAAGGACTCACAAATTGTCTAGGCTACAAGTGGTAACACTGGTATTGGCCTATCGCTTGTCTCGGCGGTGAAAGGTTACGACTTGACCATCGCGATGGCCAAAAAGATGTCTCACGAAAAGGAAGTAACGATTAATGCGTTGGGTGCTAAAGTTATTCGTACTGAAACCGCACTACCGCATGATCACCCAGACAGTCTTATTGGGGTGGCACGTCGTCTACGTGACAAAGACGGGTTTGTGTTTCTTGACCAGTACTAAAACAAGTCAAACCCGAAAGCACACTACGAACACACCGCACAGGAAATCTACGATCAGTGTGGAGGTAAGATTGACATGGTGGTGATTTGTACTGGCACCGGTGGCACAATGACTGGCGTTTCAACTCGGCTAAAAGAGCTGCTACCAAATTTAATTGTTGTGGGTGTAGACCCGGTAGGTAGCATTCTTGCTGATCCTGAAAATTCTACCGTGGAACCGTACAAGGTAGAGGGCATTGGCTATGACTTTGTGCCAGGTGTGTGCCATCGTGAGATGGTGGATAAGTGGGTTAAGACGAAGGATCAGGAAAGTTTTGACTTGGCACGTGAGTTACATCGCAAAGAGGGATTATTGGTTGGTGGGAGCAGTGGATCTGCGATAGCTGGTGTACTTGAGGCTGCAAAGGATCTTCGTCCTGATCAGCGTTGTGTGGTGATATTACCCGATTCTATTCGTAACTACATGGGCAAATTTGCAGATAACAACTGGATGATTGAGAATGGATTTATGACTGGTGAGATTACTCGTCCAACCTATGACACACTGGCAAGTGAGGTGGCAATTCTACGTGAAAAGCTCGCCAAGTATGAGAAACAAGAGTAAGTAGAATAACATTAATTAGTTTACAGTGTTTGTTCATAATTGATACAGTGATTTATCTAGTATTAACAGCATAGTTTAAAAAATATTTATATATTTTTAAAAAAAAGAAAGACAATTTTATTGTTGAAAACATATTAGCAAACATCATATTTTACTATATCTTGTTTAATAGTATTACATCTGTAATAAAAAAAAATAACAAAAAAAAAAATGTGTTATTTTTTTTACAAGTATGTGCGTGCCTTATTAACATATAACAGGCAAACAGATAGCAAAGACAAAAGTTTGCCTAGGAATAACTTTTCTACTTCTCATTAGTAAGCAAATTTCGTGCTCTTTCATCCTTTTTTTGTTAAATTTTGTAAATTTTTTCTGTGAAAAAGGGATCATACAAATCTGTTTAGATAATAATATATATTTTTTGTGATTAATGTTAAAAAAAAGCTTCTGCGTGATACTTGTGTTTTAGTAGTGATAATAAGTTTTGTGCCGTGAATTAGGTGATGTAATAAAATTCGTCCTTTTGTATATTTGTATTTGTAAGGAAAGCTAATAAGAAATTAGTGAAGATCATTTACACGATTCGGTATGTTCAAATTAATATGATGTTGCAACATTCATAAACATATATTTAAAATAATGCTTTTTAAATCGTTTTTATACATAACAATGTTAAGACAAACTAAATAATACCTACACAAATTATTTGAAAAAATAACAAACAAACAATAATTTATATATTTTTTTATTAAAACTATACAAGTTGTGAAAATAATTTGCTTTCCTGTTTATAAAGTTTCTTCTCTTTATTTTCGAAACTATTGCTGAGATGTCTAACTTATTGAAACTTGAATACTTTTGTTTTGAACTAATTTTGTTATGTATATCTTTTATTTTTTTTTTGTTATTAGAAACTGTTTAACCTATCTTTACACAACTTTTTCTTTTGCAACAGCAATATATTTTCTTTGACATTTTTATAAATTTCTAGATAAGTTGAGTATTAACTTTGCGAAATATTTAAAAAAAAAACAATAAAAAAGATTATAGAATAAAATAAAACTTGTTTTCTATGTATTATTTACTTTTTCGAAGTAATAATACGAAAAAAAGTCTAAAAGTTTTGTTAAATACATTTAGTCGATTGCACCACAGCGCTCAAATAGACGAAAAAAATAATACACAAAACTATACAAAAAATTTTGTGTTTTTCACTTATTCATGTAAATATTCTTGTTACCTTTGTAATCATTACACTAAAACGTTTGTATGTTAAGTCAAAGATGCAAATTAATGTTGATAAGTCAAAGTTGAAAAGTATTTAATTACAGCGACGTTAAACGAAAATTTTTTTAAACAAGCTCCTATTTTTGTATCTATATTTCTAGTTGGAAAAATAACATTATTTACTTATCTAGTTAGAAATCAATTTGCCTCTTTTATTCTATCAAGTTCGATTGCTTATTTCAAGAATAAGTTTTTGATATATTTTCTACTTCGTGAATGACAAAACTTGTCTTGACATTCCAAAAGGAAAAGAAAATATTCTAGTATAAGCATCAGAAAAAATTTGGCTAGCCGCTTTCTTCCAAAGTTTAACTTTTCCTCTTTGAATCAATATTTTATTGTTATCGAATTCGTCTACTTATGTCTAAAAAAAAGTAAATTCGTGTTAAATGTATTCACGATATACGTGCTTATAGTAACTATTTCAACTGGTTAAACTTGCTTTGACTTATTTTTTTATGTGCCAACAGCTACAATATCTTTCTTCTCCTTCATGACTTAACTTTTCAATATGTTGTATTCATTGCTTTCTTTTTGTCACACAACAACTTATACATTATAAAAAGGGTTACTTTATTCTGCTTTTTACCAGTCAATAGTTTATTTTCTCTAGTCCAACATTTTTTTTTCTAATCTTTCATTCACTCGTATAAGTGAACACCACGAAACTTTCTGTCACTTAAAATATTTATATAAAAATTATATAATCATTTTGTTACTTATTATTTATTGAGAAAAACACATATTTATTTATCTGATTTCCTAATTTGTACTAAGCATGCAACCGGTTTAGTCAACGTAACGCAAGCAGCTAAAGTGCAATCAATAATTTTAATTGGCATAGCTACAGAATTTATAGTAACAACCATCATCACCTTCATTGTTGGTGCACAATTCGGCAAACAGCATCATGCACACTAAATGAGAATAACAAAATAAAAAGAGCATGGCTGCAAATAGTAATAATAATAATAACTATACACAAAGCAATGCTAGTCGCACAATCGAGTAATAACAATAATATAACACAAGTGTAAATAATAAATAGTTAACTATAAAAGATCAGTAAAATACGCTCAGTTAATAGTAAAATGTAGTAAAGGTGCACAACTAGCTGACAAAAAAGTAACTGAAGTAAAATGACATAAAAATTAGCAATTAGGAGTGATGTACTTATCGAAATTAAAGTACAACGAGTCAACCGTCAATTTCTACTGCAGATTGTACTACTTCAGCCAAATGCAAACACACACAATAAAAACAAAATTAATAACACTTACAGCAACAATATCACTAATGACAACAGCAAGATGATCCTTGTAATCAGCGAATCAGTGGTAATAAATTAAAATTGTGTGCACATTGTCAAAATAGAGCATTATTACAATGTAATTCATAATTAATAGCATAAACTGCATCGCAAAAAAATAAATCAGCAACATCTGCGTCCAAGGTACAAAATGTAAAACATGGCCATCATAAATTCAATGACAAGAATAGTCACGATGATGCAATGTGAGATGAGTAAATGTTAAAACATGTATATGATTTTAATGATGGTAATTACAATACGCACAACAATACTGTTAAGAAAAAGAACAAACACACTGTATAATATTTATTGTAATCCAAATCACCAGTTTGCACCACACAACCTACGTCTGCGTCATAATGAGTTCAGCTAAATGTTGGTGGTACAATGTTTGTTACCACGCTTACGACTTTATAGGTTGACCCACAATCTATTTTGGCGAATATTGCAGCAAATTTACGTAAAACGCGTTTATAACAGCAACAGTATCAGCTGCAGCAGTAAAGACTACGAAAATAACATTTGTAGCGTTATGTATTGGCTCATAAATGCAGGTCGTTGCATTACAAGGGCAATACTCGCAAAAAAATTATTGAACGTTAAGGTAGTGAAAATAAATATAATAAATTATTATCACCATCATCATCGTCAAGTTTGTAAGAACAATCATCATTACCATCATTCGCATCTTGTTTATCTTCAGTATAGTAAATGCAACACACACAAGCACCTGTAAGTTCGTAGAGTGGACAGGCTAACTATATGTATTCAAACAATAATAGTAATAGTAATAATAATATTAATAAGTCTTCTGCAAACCTTCATAACACATTACATGAGTGTAATATTTTCTCTAATGATACCAAGCTGAATAATGCACTCAATGCGTTTTCGGTTAATAACGCAACGCAAATACACCATGAAGGAGAAGTGAAAGATTTGCACAACTGCCATTGTAATTCAAGTGGTAATAATAAGATTTCAGGTAATACTTCACAAAAGAAAAACTCTCATGTTGTTAATTATAATAAAAAATACAATTCAACGTAATTTTCTTCTTCTTCTTATCGTGCATTGTCGCGTCCATTTCCTGTGTAGGGCAGAACAAGACAAGTAAAGGAAAAATTTACATAACAAAACAATTACCCTGACAGTATGCCAAATGTAAATCATAATAAGTACATTAAACGGAATAGCGAAACCAGTGCAATTTTTGCTCTTGATCATGATGCATATAATAGTATCTTACTCGATGTAGATGCTCAGTACTTTGCACCTGTACTAAATTATCTACGCCACGGTACGATTGCCATTCCTGCTGGTGTATCGGTCTAAGGTGTACGTGCGGTGGCAGCGTACTTGAATGTTTTCAGTTTAGCACAGAAACTTACGCCACCTATCCCAGCACCACTGACAAATATTCCACGTCGGCGGTATTTGTTTAGCTGAGGTCAAGGCAGCAGTGGTGAGTTAGGCTCACAATTGTTGTAAGATGTGCCCGTGCCTACTCTAGTACAGGTAACTCCATTTAAGTAGCATGTGGTACAGATGACATTAGGTGCCAACTACACCCTCACACGAACAAACCGTGGTAATGTGTACAGCTTTGGCCATGGCTCGTGAGGTCAGCTAGGGCTGGGTAATCCAGCGGAGCTGGAGGCGATTACTTGTAATCGACAGTTGCTACTAACTGTGCCACATCGTGTTGCGTTCTTTGAGCGTCACCCGGCGTTGTACATTGCCTCTGGGTATGCGTTTGCGATGGCGATTACGTGTGATTCTGCACAAGACTACCACGTTTACTTTTGAGGCAACAACAATCACGGACAGAGCGGGTTAGGCCCTACGTTTTTCAGCACACATAACAAAATTTACACCCCACACAAAATTGAGGCATTATAAGATAAGAAGATAATTAAAGTGTGTGGAGGTAGTTATTTTAGCTTGGCTCTCAGTATGGATGGCACATTGTACAGCTGAGGCAATATTGAGTGTCTCGGCTTGGGAACTCCACGTGAGGTGTAGGGTCGGTTTGCAGGGACGGACATATTAGCCAAATCATGAAATAATGAAAAGCGAAGTGTACTACTAACTCCACAACGTATTCATGTGTTTGCTCACCCAATGAGGCAGCGTGCACGTAATCTTACTCATAATCGTAACAACAGTATTCGTTTGGATCGTGATGATGCAAATTCACAGACCAATGCCACGATACCTAGTAGGTTTACAGACAATAGAACAAGTAACATTAACGAAAGTCATAATAATCACAATAATAATAATTATAATATTTATTAGAATGAATAACAACATTCCATTTAGTAGCATACGCCTGTATTATCGCGAATGCCCTCTTCGTTGACATCAACCAATGTCTTACTCTCTGCCCAATCACACGAAATAACATAACAACAGCCTCCTCCTACTAACACTAATATGAATAACAATATTAATACTAGCACTTACAATGAACAATAAGATGATTTTTAGCATTTATAGTCTCTAGAAGAACATGAATAGAATGAATGAAATTAATAGTTATCATTATTATTGTCCTCACCATAGTTGTAGTAGTAGTAACATTAACATATTAACGTAGACGTGTAAAAAAAATAAAATGAAAGGTTGTAGTAAGAATAGGTAAAATTTATTCACATAAACACCGGGCAGTGACACAGTGCGGCCATTAGCACCACGGGCCAGTTGTACACCTGAGGCGTTGGGTATCAGGGCCGATTAGGTCATGGTAGTAATGACTCTGTTTACACTCCTACACTTGTACAAGGTGCACTGGCAGGTCATACCTTAATAGATGTGGCATGTGGTTCGTTTCACACCGTCGCATTAACCTCACAAGGTTTGGTGTTTTGCTGAGGCGACAATGATTTGGGTCAGTGTGGTGTGGCTGGAGCCAACTGCACCCAACACTCTACACGCTTCAGTGGTATTCATAATAACCATAACCATATAAATAATAATAACACTTCACCCTACAATGAATCAACTTATGTCTCATCATCGTAGGGTCTGCATGGCTCTTTGAATGCCATGGAGGCGATGATGACACCTTATCGTGTTATTGGTTTAGAATTAATTGCTGGTGGAGTAGCACGAGGAATTAGCTGTGGTCGTCGTCATACGGCGGTATTAATGAGTGGGCCTCAGCCCTCCTGCATTCGAAATTGCTGCAATACGTGTGAGGATAACACTCATGTTTCGTCTTTCACATAATAATCACTACAGTGTTGTGTTGTTGGGGATGGTGAAGATGACAATCATGCAAAACGTAAACAGAAATATTTAAAAAAAGGAAAATATTTTCACTAAAAGTGTAAATCAGGCTAAGTAATAAAGAGTAGTGCATCACATGGACAGGTGTACGTCTTTGGTGGAGTAGATGTGGTAAACTCTACAGTAAAACACTTTAACAATAATAATAACAATAATAATAATAGTATTACTACTAGTAATAATCATTAATAACAACATTTTCAGTATAATGCTAATAACATTTATAATTCTGCTTCTACAACAGCTGCTGCTGCTCGTGAGCAGAGACGACGTAATAGTAGTAATAATATCAATAATTATGAACTTGACAATCACAATCATTCAATTAGAAGTTATATTAATCGTGAAGTGGCACTACATAGATCAAATGCATGGTACCATCTTTCATAAGATTTATACGCACCTCAACAAACACGATCAACTTCATCAGCATCACGGTTTACTAGACCAAGACAACAACAACAACAAAGTGATCATCAATCACCCACTCACCATCGACCAAATCAATCTCATTTACTTCATCGTTATAATGACAATGATGAACAACTATTTTCATAATTGTAGCAAGACTAGCAAACACCACAAGTACATTTTTCATCAATGACTTATGATCATCATCATCATCTTCATCATCATCGTACTGCATCAACACGAATGAATACTAATGCGTAAAATGATGATATCATGTACACTTTTAGTGGTGGTAATGATGGTGCAGGTGGTGGTGCAATTCATGATCCATCACATGTACTTTACCACTCTCCAAGTTCAACGTTGGTAAATAGACCAAGTAGTCAGTATAAACGCATTCAAGGGTTGTAGCAATAGAACATTACACATGTCATGTGTGGGTTGTACCACACGTTTGTCTTTGCCGAAGACACACTACCGTATTACGAGACACCAATCGATGAATGTACTTCTTCGACCATGTCTGCATTAACTTCACTACATTCGTCAAGCCTCAAAAACTAATAATAAAGTTAATTTACATCCGTACATATCGCATTCTACACAGAATTAAAAAACAGTGAATAAATTTATTAACATTTATCGTTAAAATAATAATAAAATGTAAAACAAAAAAAAAAATGAAAGTTATTAATTTACTGAAATTATGTTTAGCGTTGCAACATTTGCAAAATGTTAAACAACTTAATGCTGCATTATGTTTTATTTTATAATAATATTTTTTTCACATTTGGATATATTTTTTTTACCATCACACTTGCTGATACACTTTGTTTATGCTAAATAATGTTGTTATTTACATTGAGAAGCAACGGTTGTCTTTGTGTATCTTGCAGTATTCAATTAATTAAATTTTGTTAAAATATCATAAAAAATTTAGTAAGCCTCGAATCTATATCACACTTCTGCTGTTTGCGCATCAAGTATTAAAAAAAACAAACAAATCAACCATCCACACATACACGCACACAAATACACTAAAGTTAAAATAGTTACCTCACGTTTGTATACTATCAATTGTATTGTTGGCATTAACTTATGTAAAAGATGGGTTGTGGGGCCGGTTTGCCATAAAAAACTATTCGTGGCCACTAGTTAGTAAAATCGTAGAATGTATAATATGTGTAACCGAGAGAAGTAGACAGTGAGCAAATAGGAACGGAAGTTATAACACCATCTATTTCAGTTTATAATGAATCGTCAAACACATCAATATTACCACCTCAGCAATCCATGATGAACGACTTAGCATTAACTGACCATGACTTACACAAAATTAATAACTAGTAATAACATTAATAATCACATAATGATGACTTTTTACCTCCTCACCATCGTAGTCATGACACTGGTGTTTTGTATTAGTAACACCTAAATGTTATTCGTTAACAAATTAATACTTATAACGATAATGATGAATTTCTTGTAAAGTACGCCAGTGCCCATAGCAGTGAAGAAGATCACAATTGTGAACTAATTCCGCTCTCATCATGTAAAGAAGTGTAAACGAAAAAAAATAATAAAAAGTCCAACTTGAGACGTCAATTAACTTAGCCGTTTGCACGTTTGCAGAAATCATCGTGGCGAACACTGAAGAATATTTCAAACTCCGTGAGCCGGTTTGCCAAATTTTCACGATCGCACAAACGTCATAATGTACCTCACGCAGAAAACAGTGATGAAACTAATGGCAGTCATGATGAGGGCAGAGAGAGATAATAGGACAATTTTTGTGTAGAGGATCATTACATTAACAATTAACAAAATCCACTTTCCAATGCAGATGGATTTGTCATGAATAATGAAATACTCATAAGTTACAGTTAGACTCTACCGTGTGTTGGTTGATCAAAGTAAGACAACGCCAATACAGGTTTAAAGATGAAGATGCACAATGTGGATATGAATTTTCTTCATAACAATAACAACAACAACAACAAAAATAATGATAACAAAACGAACCATGCTGAATAAAACAGAAGAGATAACCACCACGGTGGTGATGATGAAAATGTAATAAATCGACTCAGTGAGTCAAGACAAAATATTTTACAAGCTTAGTAAAACGTCAATGTGAGAACATCATTGAAAGATGATAATATGCAAAAGGACGATAATCACATGAACTTATTACATCCACGCAAACATGAAATGGATGAATCGTAATAGATGCTATCGGATATCACCTTATCAGATATCTCCAGCTCCTCGCTCCTCTAATCAAATGAGTAGAAGAGCAATTCTAGTTCACAGCTATAAAACGTAGATCGATCTAATTCTCAGTAAGGCCCAGCAAAGAGTAAAAACAGCAAGAGTGAATTATTAGATACTGCAAATGGTAAAATTCGTACTTTTTTGCACAACACCGCCTACACACGTAATGAGGATTTGTAGCTACAACGTCAACAGGCCCCACTGAGCATCGAGTAGGACTTGTTTGTCTACGATGACATTGTTATCTCTAAAGATGAGGCACGCACAAAGCACTGACGTGTGGCTGGACGTAAACCGGCTTTAGCGGTAGAATCGACACTGTACAATTGACGAGACGGGAATGATGGAAATGAGGCGTTTGACCCATATTCTGCATTTAATAGTAATTTCCGTCATACTAACTCAGGTTTGAGTAGCACTATTAATAGTAATGATGAAAATCATCAATTGAATATCGGCAGTAAAAATTATTATAATAATAATAATAGTAGTAATAAGTATTTGTCAAATAATGCACATGACCTTGATAGAAGCAACTCATTATCGTGTAATAATGGACTCGTAGGCAAGCGACACTCTGCTCATGCGGTGTTTTCGTTTACCGACTTTGACGTTTGTGTAGATGAGATGGACTTGCTTATTGAAAACAGCACCAATGCGTTTCTCTCTGTATTCAAGTCCTAATTGAGTGATGATAATAACACTACTACCGCTTCTAATGATAATACTACTAACACTACAAATGCTACTTCTCCTTCTCAAGGATTAGTGTAAGGCCCATCCATAGGAACATCCATGGCGATCAAGAATGTAAATAACTTTGATAAAATAGCCAAAAACATCGTCAATAGTAGTCTAGATAGTTCTATTTTTAGTAATACTACTAGTACTAGTACTAGTGGTAGTATTAGTAGTAGTAGTAGTGTCATCAAGAACAGTAATAATAATAATAATAATAATAATAATAATAATAATAAAAACAAAGAGAGTAATCAATTAGCCACATTTACAAACATAAACACTAGTAAATGTTCAAGTATTAGTACCAGTCCATTTGACATTCCAATTGCCTCTGCCACAACAACTTCTACTACTGCTGCCGCTACTACTAGTAAATCTTCTTCTTCTTTGCCATCATCTTCATCATCATCATCATCGTCTATAACATCAAACAATAACCTGAATATGTCTGCTAAATCTTAACGTAATGGAGGAAATAGTGTAAACTCTAACATCAATACAATCAATAGCAATAATACCAATAGAAATGGTGTTAGTGGTGGTGGTGGGGAGTTAAACAACACGATCAGTAAACTATCGTAGTCCACCTTGTCACGGTGTTCTACCTCTACACTCTCGGTAATCAGCACACTATGCCGGGATAAGAACTCGGTGAAGTTGTACCTGAATGCGCTAAGGGCAGCGATGCCCCGTAGTAATCGAGTACTGCGTAATTTTACCGTAGACATGATGATGGGTCATGCGAGTCGGGTAAAGTGTATTGCGGTGACCCCGTCGTAGAAAGACTACGCCAGTTGCAGCAACGAAGACGCCTCCGTGGCGTTAAACAACTTGGGCGTACGAAGTGAGATTGGCATCTTTACGGGGCATCAAGACACGGTGATTAGTGCCACTTTCTCCGTAGACGGTAAATTTCTCGCCACGACGAGTAAAGACAAGACGATGATCTTGTGAGATGTCGTGACGAATAAGCAGCTGTTGACCTTTACGCATAATAAAGTGGTGATTTGTTGTGCCTTTAGTCCCGATAGCAAATACCTTGTGAGTGGGTGTCAGGATCGAATATGTCGATTATGAGACACCCGACGTGGTAAGGAGTGATTATCGTACAACTGTCATGAAGGAATTGTCATTGCGGTGACGTTTAGCCCCGATGGAAATATGGTTTGTAGTGCCTCGGCCGATAAGACACTTCGAATATGATCCACCACCACGGCAAAGACTCGTTTTGTGCTGACCGGTCATGTTGGCATCATCTTATCCTGCTCCTATAGTGGAGATGGACGGTATATTATCAGCAATGATGAGAGTTACTTGCGTGTCTGACGTAGTGAGGATGGCCAGTGTGTGTTATCGCTCTCTCCTTCATCGATTGCGATGCCACAACGCACCTCGTCCTCGCAGTCTACGTCGTTTATGACCTCGTCCTCGTCTAACACCAACACCACGAGTATAGCCTTCAGCATTAATAACAATAATAATAATAATAATAATAATAATAATAATAATAATAATAATAATAATAATAATAATAATAATAATAATAATAATAATAATAATAATAATAATAATAATAATAATAATAATAATAATAATAATAATAATAATAATAATAATAATAATAATAACAACAATGGGCAGGGCAAAAGTAGCTATTTGAGGAAGATCAATGGTATAGCCGATGGTAGCAATAGCAGCAACAATGAGGTAAAGAAAGCGAAAGATAGTAATAATAATAATAATATTACTAATAAAAATAACACACGACCTAATCAAAACACATCTAATATTAAAAATATACCCAAATTAGGCTGAACGTTGTCCGTGGCTGCACCTGGAGCGTTTACAAATTATGTTCTGGTAGCTTGTAATAATCGATTTGTTTATGTAATTGATATTCGCTCTGGCACAGAAGTGGCTAGTACCTTTTGTAAAGCACCGGTGTACTGCCTGGCGGCAGGAACGTCGTAGTTGTGTGCGTGTGGAGATAGCTTCGGTAACATTTACATTTTGCACTTAAAGTAAAGTACGTTTTTAAGTTGACAAAAGATATGAAATATTAAAAAAAATATTTTTAATTTTTATTGTTGTTTTAACGAAAGTTAAATGTACGTTATGTAAATTTTTTATTTTTTATTTTTTCTTTTTTTTCTTTCTTGTTTGACTTGTTATAATCTGTACATGCGCACATACAGAGAGAAAAATGTTTAATAACATTACAAAAATATGTAAATTTTTTTTCCCTTACTTTTACAGTCTTTTTTTTGCTAGTTATGTAAAAGAGTATAGTATTAAAAAAAACCTGATAAGCACCGATAGCTAAAATTACAGTATTTGATATAATTTTGATATATTTTTTTCTATCTCACTTTCTCTCTCTTTCTTTCCCATACTACTGGAACAATGTTGTCTAAAATTAATAATCTTAATTATAATAACATACGCACACAAATGTACGTGCACGTAAATATCCTTTCTTTTGTTCGCTCTTTTGTAATGAATAACAAGAATTGCGTAAAACAAAAATATATAGTTATTTACTTTTGTTCTCTGCGAATATTATTTAATATTTGTGCAAAGAAAAAGTAATAACTTACTAGAGTAGCAAAAAGGAACATCTGTACATGACATGTTTTGTTTATAAGTGTTAGCGCTAAAGTGATTACCTTTTCTTCAGATAATATAACTTCCATGACAAAAATCTTTGCTGTCAACTTTCTTTTTTGCTGACTGAATATAATAACTTTTATTTTTTCGCCGTTTATTCTATGTACAGTACAATGATTGTAGCAGATTTACCCTTAGTATTTAACACTTTTTTTTTTTCTTTATATGTATATAAAGATTTATTTAAATTGCTTGTTATATGTTAAAAAAAAAATGAAAGTAAAATACGCGGATGTAGTGAGCAAGTCTAATGTAAAATATACAAATAAATAATATTTGTACATTAGTCAATGTTACAAATACATTATTTTTATGCTCTCACTTTGATTTTTTGCTATGCTGGTCAATTTTTTCTGTAATTGTTGTTATATACTTTGTACTGTTTCTGTAAACTAGCATTAATTGCAATATTTGTAAATTCGTAGAAAATGTAAATAATATCAATTTATCTTATTTTCTTTTTTTTATATTTTCTTTACTTCAAAGAAAACATAAAATTTGATGCTGCAAATATATTTGATCTCATTATGATAAAATTTACTTAAACATTCACTTGCTTGTCTTTGCCTCCAAATGATTTTTGTCTTTTTGAAGTTTATTGCTATTATTTACTTATTCCTTTCCCCTATGTATAAAATATCAGATTTTATATAATTTGATATAAAGAGTATTTATGTTATCAAAAATGTTACATCTGATTTACATTTATAAACATATATGTTTACTAATCTAATAGTGTGTAGGTTAAATACTTTACATTTGCGATAACTATTGTTACTTTTTCTGCGTTCATATTGTACTACATTTTTTCCTCTGTATTTGACCTCGCATTTTAAATTAAACTGTTTGAACAAATACAGATATATTTCGAAAAAAAATTTATCACAGCGACAACAAAAGAGGAGTTAGACAACTCTGTGCTCGTTTGTGTAACAATTTTTGATTGCCCGTTGTTTCTTTGTAAACAATCAAATTTTTTACATTTTAGTTCGTTTTTTTTACCTTAGTCATCCACACCCGTTACATTCTTTTCTTGGTATTTTTTCTCATTCCCTCACTTTCTTTAGGCAGTAATGCGTTTATTTTTCCACCTTTTCATATTTGGTGCACATAAATATATATAATTTACTCAGCATGTCAAATAAAATGTCATGTTTTTGTCATCATGCACTCAAAGGTGTGATCAAATTATATAAATTTTGTGTTTACCCATTTAAAAATTTTCATTTTCATTTTTTGTGTTCTTTTCATCTTTGGCTTTTATAAATAGTGTAGAAGTAATACACACAACACATCTTTTCACAATAACGTTATTATTAATAGTTCGCTATAAACATAAACATTATTATTCATATATATATATTTATCGATGAACATGTCACGTGTTTCGGTGTATTGTCGAGTTAGGACAGCAAGTAGCGGTACGCTTGATGACAATACTTTACTTCGTGTGAGTAACGAAAAAATTTACATCACGTCTGATTTAAACACTACTGCACACAGCAAAGTAAGTCGACAAACTCAACATCGTAATCAGCAAGGATATTCTTATCATACTAACATGAAGAATAACAACAGTAACAGTATTAATAGTTACATGGACAAAACTTCCACTCAAAACGATGATAACGATGTGTAAAATTTTTCACCTCGACAGTAATACACCTTTGATGAAGTGTTTAACGATAGTAGCAACAACAGTCATGTCTTTGCGCAGACCACTGCCCAAGTCATTAAGGGTGCTATACTTAATGGTATTAGCGCAACAGTCATGTCGTATGGATAACATAACAGTGGCAAAACACACACCATGTTTGGCAATGTTGCACAGTTGCAACGACAACACACACCGCCGGTTTCTGTGCCTTTGTCTGCAAGTAGGGCAACATCTTCTCATGCCTTGCCACAGCTGCCATAACGTACCAACGTGTATAGCTCGCACAATAACCATTAATAGTAACTATTGTATAATGCTAGTGGTGGTAGTTATAAGAGTAGCAGCATTAACAATGATTTAGGGTTAGCACAACGTTCTATTTTGTATCTGTTTCAATTGATTGCGCAGACCCAACATGAATGTTCGTATGAGGTGTCCGTCAGCTTTGTACAGTTGCTCGGTGAGGAAGTAATTGATTTACTCTCATTTTCATCATCATCATCATTATATTCAGAAGTAGTAGACTTCAAAAATCATGAAAAAATTAATGTAGTTATGCAGCGGCCTATGATTACACTAGATGATAAAGGTCAGGTCTGTCTGAAAAATATCGAATAGGTGAAATGTACCAATGCGTAAATGGCTATGGATGCATTACAACGTGGTTTAGTAAATGGCAAGAGACGACAGCAACTCAAATCAAACACAAAGAGTGTGTTATTGTCAAGTCCATAACCGGTGAAACATAAAAGCAGAGATCAACACATCACGTCGAATGGAAATCACAATTTTACCAATAAAAACTACTATAACAATGAAGATAAACATAAAAGTAAAGTAAAGCGTAAAACTACATGCCCTCAATAACTACTACTACTACTATTACCGTGTCATTACATTTTCTCCATTCATGTCAAATCACAAATGCTACAGTAGAGCGATGCGCAGTGAAAGAGTGCCACACTGCACTGTGTAGATTTGGCCTCACCACAACGACTTGACACGTTAACTGAATTAGTAAATACTTCGTCAATGCAGTCTAACTCATAACTACGCCGTATCGCACAACTAACCAATCGATCTTTATCTACACTTGAGCAGGTATTACGACGACTTGCCATGAATGATAATTTTGCCAATAATAGAGTCGGTAGTGTTCGTTTTGCTCATATTGGTAAAAGCACAAAGCATGATTGTTATAATAATAATAATGGCTCTCTTCATTTACTTGAAAATCAATTTAGTGATTCAAATAGTGTCATATATTATGATCATTACGACAACGACGATGATGATGACGATGATGAATATGAAGAAGATGACAATAATGCTGCTGTCGAAAGTGGCAATAACACGATTCATAGTGTATATAATAAAATTTACAATAAACGAAAGCATAATATCAATAACTATGTCAAGAACGATGTAATTAAGTTATCAAACATGCATCACTATTAATAGTAGTACCAATCACTTTCACAGGTAAAGCAGCAAACCACTCTACCATCTTCACGCATAAACTCTGCTGGTGCGTTATCATCACTGTCTTTTGCCTCACATGAGCATAAAGTGAAAACAAATAACAAAGTAGTAAGCAGTCCTATTCCATATCGACAGAGTAAATTAACACTACTACTGAAGGACAGTTTGAGTGGGTCGTGTGTTAATGTAATAATCGCACACATTACTATTCCTTTTCAACACGATCACAGAGCACTGGAAGGTGTAATGAGTACACTGAACTTTGCCCGTCGAGCTCAGCGCATTACGATTAACCCAACCACACACATTATCAAAAACGCCCACGCTCAAGTCAAGTAACTGGAGCGGCAGGTAAAAGATTTGAAGACGGAGTTGCGTTTACAAGGTCAACTTATTCGTCAGAAACACGAAGAGGAAGACAAAAACGAAGTACAATAGCTACAAGGTAGGAAAGGCAGTAATAGTAATAATAATAATAATGATGAGTAAATCAATTATGCACAAAGTGGGAAGTCATAGTGTAATAAAAGGCAACAAACATCTAAAAATGACGTCCATTTGTCCAAAAATGCACGTTTGGTGAATTCGGCTAATAATAATAATGATAATAATAATAAGAAGCGGCCACCACTTGCAACTAAAAATACATCATCTTCATCTTCATCTTCTCCTGTTCACAGCACCACTACAGACACCAAGAATGACAATAGTAATAAAAATAATGAGAGTAATACTATTTGTGTCGGTGCAGATAGTAAAGTGTAAATGACCAATCGATTACGTAATTTCTTACAGGGCAAGAGTGTTTCTCTTCGATTGGGCAGTGTGGCAGAGATGAATTACTGCTTTGGTGAACTTCGTAATATGTTAGAGGATAAGGAGTAAGTTATTAATAGACTGTAACGCGAACATGTGTAGCTTATTCGCCTTGCCGCCTAGATCGAGGCAAGTGAAAAGCGAAATAAGTTATCGACTTCCACGGCCTCGTCCACGCATTCGTCGGGTGTTAATAACAACATGGGTTCTGCACCGGGCAGCAGACCTAATCGATAATGTCGTACGAGTGTAAACTCCAACTTACCGCCTTCACCGCTGTCCATGTCTGGTGCCAGTAATGCACCGTCTACTGCATCACTGACGGCGAGTGAGATGTTAAGTTCAAAGTTATCGATGATACTGAAAGGTAAAGAGGAGGTGCATGTGTCGCCCAGTGTACTGGATAGCTCTACTGGGGTTGGTTATGGGATGAGTAAAAAAGCTAGTCCGATGCTACACAGTGGCAAAGAGATGAGACACACACCAGTACATGATAATAATAACACTACGAATAGTGTTAGTGTAAACAATACGTCGCTACTACATGAGGCTCATCTGCCCCATGAAGTCAATGGCACGATTAGCATGAGCAATGACATGGAAAAAAAAGATGAGTACAGGCCAAGAAGCGCACAAGTAACACACAAGAGTAATAGTGTCCCCACTACTACTACCACTATTATAGCAAATAGTACTATTTGTGATAATAGTAGTGACAGTATAAATAAAATTACATCGTTGCCATTACAACAAGTAAAGTAAACATTTCATACACTACCCCCAGTTCGACCTCATTCTGCGCAAATCATCCAAACAGTAAATGTACACACACCCAATAGGCCATGTACATCTTCCATAGCACGTCCACATTCAATGCCTACCTCTATGTCTACAACCAATCGCATCTCATCCATAGATGTTAATCACAAAATAGCATCTCTTCATTCGTTAACTGCATAGGAGCGGCATTTGTTGATGTAAATGAGAAAAGCCATTTTCGCTGCAAAGATGAAATCATCGCGCTCTACTACACAGATTATTAAATAGGACACATAATTGCAAAACGCACTACGACACATCGCATTTGATGTGTACAAGACGACCAAAGCGGGTACACTGCAGACACGTGTGATTTGCGAACAGCAGGCACTGGTAGATGAAAGGGCAATAGAACTCAATCAGTTACATCGTAAAGCAAATATGTTGCGCTTTGAACGTGAAAGGCCACCAATGAGTGCTACTTTGAACAGTATTATCAACAACAAGTTGCCAATCAAGTAAAAATTATAGCATAAAGAAGAAATTCGCAAACACAACAAATTGCAATAATAAATACTACAGAAGAAGCAGTAATAGTAATACTAGCAAAGAAAACAGCACAACAATACACACCATTAAAACTCATTGTCTTGCAAAGACAAAAAGTATAATAATAGACCACAGACAGCAATTTCTGCATCTCATGGTGAATTGATTTCACGTACAGCAGTTTCATCTCAACCTACTACTACTATTTTTTCTAATGCTGCCGCTCATACAGTCACTGGAGGTGTTTTCTCATCAACGTGAAATGGACCAATGCATTGTACTTTACCGTATTAGTAATTGCCGATTACCGAATTGACATTTACCAATAATATGTAGGCAGTGAGTGCGCATAGCTGAAATAGTAATCCTAATGAGAGACTTACTTCATCTCATAATCAACACACCATTTGATTACAGTCTCAGATTAACCTTGTACAAACTCGTATTGACGCCGTTAACACAGAGAGTACAGAATTGCAGCAATAGCTAGTACGTCGTCAGCGGTTGTTGTTACTAAACTTTGATGAATGGTACCGACATTTATTTCAGACACTAATGCAAATACTGACAATGGCTGAGCAACAGGAGCAGTAACAGCAGAACGCATAGGTATTTCTGTCTCGTCTCACCGCAACGCAGATAAACATAAGCAATGCTGGTCAGTACACTACAAACCAATCTAGCACAGCTGTGATTAACTAATAATTGTTATATTAAGTAACATTTTAAAAAAAAAATCACTCTCATTTCTGAAAGTAAAAAAAATAATTATGTATGAACATTAAGATATTCAATAAAATAAATTATTAATATTTTGCGTAAATAATATTACAAGTGTCAATGTATAATAAAAACTGTATTATCCTTTTGAATGTATAAAATTATCTTTGATCCTTTTTCAAAAATATTTTGATTTTGATGTAAATAAAAAGCAAAGCTAAACTTGATTGCTTCTACTAATTACAGAAAAAAAGGTCTATTTTGACTAACATAATGTATAATAATTTTTATTGTAAACTACATAAAGAAAAAAATATATACCTAATTATTTATTTTTCGTTTATTTCTTCATGTTTTTTTTCTTTTACAAAATGTAAAATTGATGTATGTATAACTATATAACTTTTTAACGAAATCCTTTTATTTTATCTATGAAACATGCGTATGTATTTTTTCCCCTCTGTTGTTTGGTACAAACAATGATCATTTCTATCACTCCAATAGAATAATGTTAAATGTGTGAACAACGAAACGATATTATCAACACCATCTTTTGTTTTACAATATTTGCTGATGATGTTTTCTTTTTCTCCCCTTCTTATGTCTAATTTGTATCATAAAAACAATAAATTATATCTTGACAGCTTCAGTGCTATTTTGATCAAAGAAAAAGCTTTAAAACTAGTAGTAAAATTGCTACTTTTACATTTACTAAGAAATTTTGTTTTGTTTTATCAGTGCAGAAAGTAATATATTCAAATCAATATATATATTTTTCCTTCTTTTTTTGCATTGTAGCAAAAGTAATAAACAATGAACGTTATCCCGATCGTTGCACAGGAGGTAGTTAATCGGTATCATCGTGAACGCAGTAACAATAATTACACTGACACATTACCATCAAACACAGCTGTCAATCATCATAACACAGTAGAGGTGATGGCAAACACATAACACAGCGATGGACGAGCAGCAGTAACTGTTGAACTAGCATCTTTACTAACTCGTCTTTGGTTGTACGATGATAAATATTCAATGGACGTGTAGCGTAGCATTCCTGCGTCTGCCGCAGAGATTGAAAGCCTTGTGTAGTCAATGGTACATTTTCTTAGTAAAGAGTGTAGTGTGGCAAATTTATCACTGTTATCGTTACAGACACAAACGCACGATGTACAGTGTGCGATTCAGCGTAAGCAGCACATCGCTAAGATCAAACATGAAGCCATCACACTTCGTCTTGTATAAACTATTTTGCAAAAAAAGATAAATAAAAGGAATAATAATAATAATAATAATAATGATAATGATGATGATGATGAACACACCACTCATTGGAATCGTATCAATAAAGGTGGTAGTGATGGTGGTGTTGATCATCATCATCATCATTAATAAAGTGTGAAAAAATCAAATTCACAAAAACCCAGATCCGCAGGTCAAATGAGCGATAGGGTTAATCACAAGGCCCTGGCTGATGAGTTGTTAGGTGATATTACCATGTACATCTTACACCGATACCACCAATTGCATGACGAGTATTCAAATAACAAACAGAGGACTATTAATAATAGTAATGCTAATACTAATAGTTCGTCTATTACGGGTGGGGTTGCAAAACATAATGCAGATGATCAAATTAACTTATCATCTCACAAGGCCACCGCATCGGTGTTGTGTGGCATATTACCACGTAAACAGGTCATTAGTTTTATGACATAGTCTCGTGTAGAGCGACAACGTCAACTTTAATAATTTAGCAAAATTGTATGAGGCATACGTGTCTATCGTGTTCATCACTCGGATAGTGAGAACACGTCCATTGACACTAACAACAGCAATAGCAGCAGTAATTACGCAGGAGTGGCTAATGTTCGCTTTGTACTCTCCTAACTAATTCATCGTACACAGACTGAGATTACCACACAGTTAACTGCCATTACCGATCGTGTCCATCGTACTTTACTCGTTCTGTAATTACCCACCAATGGACTAACTGAGTTGGAGATGCAGACGTTACGTGAGTAGTATCATCATTTACTGCAGATTAGGTTTAACCTGTTAACGTTGCAGTGAAAGCATGCCTCGGTGCAACACCGTGTTGAGCGCTTTTTATTGACCAAGTTCAATGAAGTGATGCAATAAATTGAACAAGTCCTACACGGGTAAGAACGCACGGCAGAATACAATGGACCGCAACATGGAAAAAGTAATTCTCAATCTAAGATTATTTCTTCTGCAGAAAAGGCGAATACGACTGAAAGAGAAGTACACACGCTCAAAGTAAATACCTTTAATAATTCAGCTGTACAACATGAGCGGTATCTTGGTGATTTACTTCCACATCACATTTCTTCTGGGGTGATGGCAACATCCAACAAGACGACATCTGCTGTACCGAAAAAAATAATCTACCCGATGTTTATGGCATTATCGGATGCCTATGAGGCAGCAATGCACTGCTGTGACGAGTTTGATGAAATGGATGCATTACTTTCACTAAACATGAACTCGTCTAATGCCTATGAAAGTGTCTTGCCGTTGCTTAAAGCAGACGAAGCCATCGCTCAACATCAGTCCCAATTACAATGAGTTAGTAAATTGCGATCTAGTCAACAACACTTTACTCAAGCAAGCAACGTCAATAATAAAAATAATAATTACAGAAATAACTCTGAACCTTAGAAAAATAATATGACAAACTTCGAAAGTGAATGTTAGAGAGCGTAAAATGCACATGCTGAAAATAACCATATGAATGACGGTAATTATTCATATAACACCGAGAGTGCAGAAGTGGCAAATTAATTACAATCTTTACTCGTGAATGCACAAAATAAGTTAAACCAGTATCATCTCTCAATTCATTACACATTACACGCACCACAGACAATGAATGAGCATCTTGCACAATACTTTGCACATTCTTTATTTGCACTCAATGGCTGTTGTCCTGTGACACTGTTTACAAAACACTTACTAGTGTAGGGTAGTGTACACGTGTAGGGCAAGTGTGTTCCTATTCATAATAATCCTGTTAATAGTACTAATAACATACAATTACAAAAATAGTACAGTAAACATGAACTGAGTAGTAACAATTCATCAGCAACAGTTACTACAGCAGCAGTCAATAATTTATAAACGCAAAGTCAAATCGGTTATCTTGTTCTGTCTGGTGGCTCGCGCTTTAGCAGACTCTCACTCTCACGTCCCATGTACTTTGCCTTTTGTGATGCCATAGCACTGAAAACGTTTTTGCGTAGACCAGAGGAGTTTGTCTTACCATTCTTCCTACATAACAAGTGAGGCTAGCCTGGGTTGTTGCTCCTGGCAGGACTCGATGAGTTGTTACCACATGAGTTGTACATTGCCGGTGCACGTGATGTGACTTTGCTTGACAAGGTCAACGACCGCAACACAATGTGTGATGATGATAAAACATAGCAAATGGACAATGAATAGAAAAGACACACAACACGTGTAACTGGTCAAGTTGAAAATACAGAATAGAATAACAATAACAATAATAGCGATGAAATAGTTACGGCTATGGTAGATGCAACGTATGATAGGACGCTAGACCATTAGATGAATGAGATGTTAAATCATGCTTACCACACCGATCATAAAAAGCAAACCGATGCATTCACGCAGACTGGCCAGATTGAAAGTTACATTGATCACAACTATCGCTGAAATGAGTGGGACTTGCGTCGTCAGGCACTAAAGCTAGCAAACTTGATGCAAATGAAAACACGTTCAGCACAGACCAAAGAATCGCATTACAAGCAATAAATCGCAATTCAGGTGAATGAGCGAAAGGAGAAAAGTACGCAGACAATGCGTGATGCTGCGGTGCAGCCATCAATTACGGTACAATACCTGAAAGGTTTACGCGGTACAACTAACTCGGTAATTACACAAGTGCAGCAATAGATTGTATATTAACACACACTCAGAGATATACACACAAAAAAAATAATAAAAGTATAATTTGCAGTGGTAACATTAATGTAAAATTACAAAATTGATTTAAGTAAAAAAATTTGTACACTAATCTTTTTTTGATATTATTATTTAATGTTGTTATGCTAACAAAGTATCCGTGCAAACAAACACTTATTTGTTAACATACTCTGATGTAAAATTATAATTACTTTATATATTGTAGTTTAAATTTGTATTTTGTGTGCATCTTTACTTACATAAACACAGTCTTTTATTATTGCACTCACACTCAAAGTCACAAAAGCAAATTACAGAAAAAAAGAGAAAAATGCACTTGAGAAGTTTGTTTTTTGTTATTTTTTGTTGATTAGTTTATCTATAATTACAACGATGTATAACATTACAGAACACTTATTTTTCTCTCAAAATATATTTTATAAGTTTGTTTTTCTCAGCTTATTGTACGCAGCGATGCTAAATATAAAAAAAGTTGTTACTATTATTAAAAAAATAATTAAATATATAAAAATGCAACTAACAACGTTTTTGGCTCTTGTTTAATGTAAAAATTATATACACACATGATCACGATAGTGTAATAAAAATTTGTTTATGTTGTGATTTCTTCTCTATTTTACCGAAAAAGAAGATAATTAATACTTCGACAAAAGTTTAAAAAAAACATAATCAGTTGATAAATAAAAAGACAAAACTATTCTCACGTACTAACTTTTCTTTTTCATCCGTCTGTGCAATTAACATTTACTAATTGAACAAAAAATATATAACAACTTTTGTTGCTTCGATATTTCCGGTCAACAACTTTAAAAGAAAAATGAGTAACAAAATTGAAGATCGACTTGTTCGTCGCTTTATGCGTTACTCCGCCATTGAGACACAGAGCAATGCCGCAAATGCAAACAAGTGCATTCCATCCTCACCTGGTCAACAAAAGTTGGCTGAGCTGATTGCCGAATAGCTTCGTTCTGCAGGATTAACTGAGGTGGTATGCGACTCACATGCCACGGTGACTGCGATAAAGAGAGGTAATGCCACTAATTGTCATCTTCGTCCACGTGTTGGGTTTATCTGCCACCTTGACACCTTTGATGCGGGTCTGAATTCACACGTACGCGCACAAAAAATTCACTACACTGGTGGTGATGTCTGTCTAAACGCAGATCAGTCTATCATTATGAAGGTATCTTAGCATCCTGAGCTAACCAAGTATGTAAATCAAGATATTTTATTCAGTGATGGTACGAGTGTGTTGGGTGCAGACGATAAAGCCGCTGTGAGTTCAGTGATGTAAATGATTACCACACTTGGCAAGTCAAACTTTGCCGTTGATCACACCAACAAAGAGCAAAGTGCACATGAAGAAGTTTATGGTGATATCGTCGTATGCTTTGTACCGGATGAGTAGATTGGTCTCATTGGCGCCAAGCACCTTGACCTTGCCCGTCGCTTTCATGTAGACTTTGCCTATACACTGGACTGCTGTGAACTCGGTGAGGTGGTGCTGTAGTGTTTTAATGCGGCATCTGCCACCATAACATTCACGGGCGTAGCCGCACACCCAATGTCCGCCAAGGGAGTGATGGTCAATCCAATAATGATGGCGGTAGATTACATGAACGAGTTTGACCGACGTCAGACTCCGTAAATGACGGAAATGCGATAGGGCTATTGGTGGTTTGCCTCCATGCAGGCCAACGCTACCATGGCCCAACTTGGGGTGATGATTCGCGAGCATGATCAGTAAAAATTTGAGCAGCGTAAATAATACGTCCATACCGTGTCTCAGAAGATAGCAGCAAAATACCCTACTGGACAGGTTAAAGTACACATGTAAGACGTGTACGCCAATTTATCCAAATCCCTCACCAGCGATAGAACGGCGATTGAAATTTTATTTCAGGCATGTGCCAATGCACAGGTACAGCCCCATGTAATCCCTATGCGTGGTGGCACCGATGGCGCGGCGCTGTCAGCCAAGGGACTATTTACACCAAATTACTTTACCGGTGCCCACAACTTTCACTCTCGTTATGAGTTTTTGCCAATCCCGTCCTTTGTCAAGGCGTACGAGGTAACTCGTCAAATTGTGCTAATCGCCGCACAACGTACTATGCAGCGTAAAGCAGACACACCAAACGTAAATGCATCGTCTAGTTTGTAAGGAAGAAAAGGAAAGGCATAATAAAAGTATTATATTAAAAATTGTTAAGAAGTAAACAAATTATATTAAGTAACATTTATATCTTGATTTTTTTATTTTCGCGTATTTTACACTTAATTCTTCACATTTTTTTTTTGCTATTACCATCTCAACTTGTGAAAATAATATTATAAAGAATTTCTGAAAAATGTTGTACATTTTATTAATTAAATTTATTAATTTTATAGCTATCGTGTCAAAAATTGTAAATTACCAAACAAGTAGGCAAATTTTTGCACACATTCATTTGACTCTTTTTTTTCCTGTTTTGTAGTCGAATGTAAATACATAATTACCAACTTTTCTGTTGCTTTACATTTCTCTCTCTTAATTAACGGAAATGTGCACAAGATTTCTAAATTAATAAACATATGTACATGTTATTTATCTTTTTTACATTTGCATCTTTTGCATGTTGGTTTTATATTTAATTCATATTTACTATGCTATTAAATGCTTACGACGTAAAAACATCGACAAAGTTGCTTTTCTGAGAAAAAACCAGCATGCCTGCAAAAATTACATTGTTAAAGAACTATATGCCGAAAAACATCAATACTTACATTTTCTCATTTTGTTAAAATGTTTATTTATTTTGTGTTGGTTGCTCTATAAACAAACATAAGAGAGTAAATTAATAATCAGTAGAATATAGTCGATAAACTCTTGTTAAAATGTCATAACATCATTAAATTTGTTAGCTTATCTTGAAAAAAAATAATTTTATAATCTGTGTGTTTGACAAATAAATTGTGCTGACATGAACATATAAAATAATATTGATTGACAGTTAATTTGTTTATCGTCTTTTACTCACAGTTTTTAGTAAAATCTGCAAACATTTTATTTTATTTACTTGCGTATATCAAAAAACGCATAAATAACATTGTAAACTTGCATGTGTGCAAAAAATAAAATTGAGAGCGTTTCATAAAGTGTAGAAACGTAAGCTGATATTGTAAATCTTCCTATTCACATTGATTTTTGCATTTACATTGCATACTAAAAAAGCAAAACAAAGTTAGGTGATTTCTTTTTTTTTTGATACAAGAAGAGATTACAATATAACAACGAGTACGCAAATATAATACTAATTTTATCAGTTTGTCAAAACATACAGCTTTTTTACAAAAAATATTCAACAAAAATACAGTTAAAAATATTTAAAAAAAATATTTACTGCTACACGTTTGCAATGTTAAGTGACACCATCGCTTCATTACAGTCGCTCACTCCGCCTGACCTGAAGCAGCTTAGCAAGCAGAAGAAAATATAGATAGTACAAAAATTGCGTGAGAGTAACTCACGTAACCCTAATTTAATTCTATTTTTAGCCACCGACATCTTGGCAAGCGGATCTCGCAGCTTGGGCAACATTTAGAAATACGAGATATACGAAGCGGTGCTTATTGCTGCATTAGAGTGTGGCAAGTTGTAAACTGCAAACATGTACTTGAACTTATTAGAGAAAAAGTTCGGCCGGAAATCGTTACGTGTGAGTCATTTGAAAGGTTTATGCTTGTAGGCGGAAGGTCGAATAGATGAAGCCAAAAAATGATATGTTGGCTTGCTTATTGATGTACCTACGGATGACTTTCCTGTTAGACGGCTGAGTGCAATGCATAAAAGCGTAGGTGACTTTACTGCCGCCATTGCGGTTTTATAGGACAAACTGTGCTACAAGGACGAAGACGAAGTAGAGCATCGTTACCTTGACGTACATCGCGGAGATGGTTCTGTGGTTTATCGTTAGCTTAGTATTCTGCATTACAACAACAACAACATCAGCAAGGCTATTTACTACGCCTAAGAATGCTTGCTATTTCAGTAAGAGTCGCACATTCCGTACAACGCGTTAGGTGAGCTGTATTACACAAGCAAAAATTATCAGCAAGCAGTAGTTGTCTATTCTCAGTCATTGCGAATCAATCAAGCCGCAAATAACACACGTGCAGCGTATGGCTTGTGGCAATCAGTGTACGAAATATTACGGCTTCACCGTAATGGTGTAGCACGCCTGTAGGAAAGTGAATTGAATGAAATGGAAGAGATGATTGTTTGTGCGTCTGATATACTGAAAAAGATGTACGCAGGAAGTTCTACACTATTTGTGCTCTAGTCATTCTTACAGTACGAAACTGGTTCATAACAATAGTAATGTTACCGATAAATATATAATGCAAAATAATTACAAACGCGAAAAAGGTTAAAAAAACAACATTTACAATAAATTGTTTCATAATTATAATGATGACATTGATTACAGCATTTTTTACAGGTTAATTTAATGTTAATTTATATCTTATTTTTTTTTTTTTTTTTTTTTTTTAAATCAATGACAACGAACAAACACACATACACACAAACACGCACACACCCTGATCAGCATTCTCCGTTTAGCAAATTTTTTTTTTTTTAACTCAAATTCACTCAATCTTTTCGCTCAACACATTACGCCTGATCAGCGTGCAAAAACAACAACGTATAAACTATTACATACTAAATACTGTCAACATTTGCAATTTTTTTTTAAATGCTTGTCCTAACGCAGCAACTTTCTTACTGTCATCGTTGTTATATTTATATATATTTGAAAACACACTAACCTTTTTGAAATTTATTTTATTGATAATATACTCTCGTTAACATTACAACAGTGTGTGCGAAAAAAAATAATTTATCTAATTTTCATAAATTCACACATTTGTGTAATAAAACAAGGGCAAACCAAGAGAAAGAAAAATAGTCTGCCCTTTATCGCGTTACAAATGTAAGTTAATTAATGCATAAGACAACAGATCACAAATTTGTACAAATATATATATTGTATCAAGGAGGTGCATTTGTATTCGACAGGTATAACTATAAAGGTGAAACATGAAAAGAAATGTGCATTATGTTTGTTAAATGCATGCATTGCATATTCACGTTGATAACCTTTATTAATAAATAATAATGTGGCTATTACTATTATAACATTTGCCATCGAAACTGTTAGTTCTAAGCATGTTGTCATTTTAAAAAAAAAATAACATATCGAGTAGTTAATACTATGAACTAATTTTATCTGATTGCAAGTTTTTTTTTCCACATAGCACTCTCATAAATTTTTCGAAACAATAGAAGCTAACGTCAATAACTCAGTTTAGGTTGCATAACAGCTAAAAGCTCAAAAGCTCTTTTGTACATCTCTTGAAAGTTGACACATAAGTTACTTATTCTTTCCTATTAATATTTTAGTAATCACAAAAGATAGTTTAGATTAAAAGTAACTTTGAATTTAGAGGAGAGAAAAAGAAATTGGGATTGAGTAATTACAGTTGATTTTACGGTATTAATATTTGCTCTTGTTTGTGTTTTTGTGTGTACGTATAGATTTATTTACATGTCGGAGAGAGCATAGAGTAATTTTTAGCGATCATCGTCGTCATCATCGTCATCATCATCACCGTAGTCATCGCAATAAATAACAATGACGTAAATATAAATTTAATCAACTATTTAGGATGCAAATGCGTATAAAACAAAAGACAAAAACGCTAAGGAAGTTTAAACTAATGATCAATCATCTGGTTAATTAATTGCATAAAATTCTCCTAATCATAAATTAAAATCCACTCCACCGTTGCTATCATCAACATCGACATCAACACTACATGCACGGCAACAAAATAGCAAAAGTAATCTTGATGAATAAAAAGTAAGCAAAAATTCGTCTACATATTATAATAAAAGTAGTAGAAAATAATCGTAAATCATGTCCGCAGATCAATAAAATAGGCACAATGAGCAGCTTGCATCCTATTTATAAAATGGATAAAGAAAACAACAGCATCAGCAACAATAAAAGCAGTAGTAAAAATAGTAGTAGTAAGAGCAGTAACAATCTTAATATAAATAAACATAACAATAACATCCATCATGTACTAGTTCAAATGTAAGTAAAGAGGCAAAGAATAACTACAATACAATCAAGAAGATGATGAGGAATGAACATGACATTCGACAAACACAAGAGTATCTGGCAGCGTGAGATTTGTAATTGTGAAAGGCTGTTCAGGCAGATCGTTTTCGTGGTCAGATGCAGAAATATAAATAGAAGGCGTTGAATGAACTAAATCATCTTATTGACGTACAGAAACAAAAGGCACAACAGTAAACGTAACAACGAATGCGCGAAGTTGTGTAGCGTGAAGCGAAAGCAAATGACGCACGTTCGCAGCTTGATGAGCGTGAACGGCGTTTACGGGCTTCATAGCAGTAGGTGCAACGAATGAAGCGAAGCTTGATCGAAGCCGAGCATCGAGCGTAGGAGTAGATTCGTTTGCAGGTCCGACGTGCCAACGATGAACTTCGTCATAAGCTAACCTTGATGCAGTAACGTGTCAAGGCAGCAGATTTGCAAGCTCAACGCGCAGATGAGCGACAGCGTCAGGCTCAACGAGAGTATATCTAGTTATATGAGTAATTTGCACGCTTTCGTACTCGTCAGGTGACTGGTTCACTTCGCACTAACACTGCTGCTGGTAGTTCGACCAATATGCTGCCTCATAGCGCGACTGAGCCAATAGGTATTTCCGATTTAGGTTTACTTTTACCTAACACAATGGTGAATAATGGTGATCAGGCAGAGTATGCGACAAGCATTATTGCAGCGTGTGAGCTGCGTTTGGCAAAATTGAAAGTAGAACACGCCTAATCGTTACGCTTAGTAGAATAAAAATATGGGAATAAATTAACTAACATGAATGAGCAATTACGGCAGGTGGAGTAGAAGAATAAACAATTAATAGCGGCGATTGCCCGTAGGAGAGAACAATTACAAAGTGCGAAGAGAGAATTACAAATGTACAAGAATGGCTCTCTGCTTTTGTTGCGTTCAAAGTAGGAAAACACACAAGAGCAATCAAAAGGTCATAAAACTGGGTTAATATCTTCAAGATAAAATGACAAAATGACTGATGTACATCTTGCTGCGTTTGATCATCAAATAGATGGCATTGGTACATATGGTAGACAAGATAAATATTATATCAACGCTCTTAGCGACACAGCTAATAAGGATAATGAGAGTTGTAATCTTAAGTAGCACCAAAATAACAAAAATGCCAATGGTCGAACAAAGATGAAGAAAACTGTCAGTGCAAATTTAGCAAAAGACAGAAAATCACATTAAAATTTAACAAGTAAAAAGCCAACTACTATTAATAATTCACTAAATTAGACCTTCACCCAAAGGCAGCTGCTTCAAGACGAAATTAGTCGTCTACAGCGTGAGCGCAAAACGCTGATATGTGAAAGTAATGGAGCTATTAACGATCATGATTAGATAATTAAAAGAGTAGATGGGCAAATAAAGCTATTAAGCAGATAGTTAATGTAAATTTGTTAAATTTAACCGGTAGTTTAAGCATAAATGTAGTAAGATTAACCGTCACTTATCATCATTAACAACAACAACAATAATAATAATAATAGTATTGTTTGAAAGAATAGATAATTAAAAAAATACTACAATTATACTATACAATAAATTATAATATATTATATTTATTATTGATAAATTGTACTTACTTTCTATTTTAATATCTATTAACATATGTTTGTAGTAAAATACAACCATTAGAGACAATACTTTGTTTTAAGTTTCCATTTTTCCCATTAACATCACAGCTGTTCAGTACAGCACCTGTACAATATCTTTTATCAAAATTGCAATATTGTCGTTTTGCAATTATATTTATATAAACAAATATATATAATTGCATTATCATACAATTGTTTTTTTTTGTGTTTAGCTTTATTTTTATGCATAAACTCACATATAGATCCTTGTTTATTTTTTTCCTTTCTTTTATCGTTGCATAATTGACGTACACTTTAAAAAAAAATCCAACTCACAAATTATGCTTGTTTTGTTTACATAGAATGTGACTTAGAATGTTGTTGTGCAGCGTAAGTAGAGGTAATGTTGAACGTCAAGAATAAACATATCAAATTATACACAGGTCTCGTTAAGGATTTGCAAAATGATGAACTCAACCAATATATCTCTTTAAGCATGTCATGTAAACCTGCATTAACACTGTTTATTTATGCTCTGGGTACAGAAAAACTAAATTTATGTAAATGTAAATTGAATAGTAAAAAAACTTTGAAATCTTCTAAAGTCTGTATAAGATATTCGACATTATTTTTTTCTTTCTATTGACAACTTAATTTTGTTAAGTAGTCTTTAAATTGATAAATATCGAGAAAATAAATACTACATATTTTCATTACAGATTTCACCTTTAAAAAACCTCAACTTATATATTACGAAGAGATTCTAACAAATTTTAAAATAAGTTATTAACAACAAAAATGTTACTTAATAGAGTTAATTCACATAGACGTGCTGTAATCAATTAATCAGATAATGGTAAAGTAGCTCAGAGCACGATTCACTAACAATTAGATTATTAATGTTAGAATAAAGGGTTTAAGCACAGATAAACTTCACAGCTGTAATTAGATAAAAGTCATTACTTATAACATGAGTAGCAGACTGCTAAGTAGGACTTGACTTTAAATTGTCAGTTGCGACGCTGCTATCCGTCAATTCCTTTCTATGGAGTTATTGAATCAATTTCAATTATAATTAAACCATTTACTGATATCATTAATAGTATGAGAGAAAACACCTCAAATGCACAATATTCAGTAGGAAAGCAACATAACAGATGCATGAGCAGCAGCTTATGCTAAAGATAAAGTATTTAAGATTTGTAAAAATCAATAGTGCTACAACACGTACTTGATAAGTTAGCACAAAGACATGGAAATGTATATTACCTTCATTGCGTTTGCGAAAGTTAATAAAATTCACACGCACGTAAGCGTGCAAGAGAAGTAAGTAAAATTGTAAATAATACCATTTCAAAAAATTTCATTAATTATGCAGAGAGCAGAAGGATGCTATCTGACAAAAATTTAGACGTCGACAATGTTAATATGAATAAAATTTTACGCAGTACAAATACTAATTTAAATTATGATTTTAATGATAATAATGCAAATAAGTTGGCACATAATATGTAAACTACTCAAATGTAGCGTGTACCATAGAACTTATTACAAGATAATTTAATATACTAATCACTTTGTCCGTCATTTTCCTTATCATATCATTAATACGTGGCAACAATGCATGAAAGCATTAGTAAGATGATGCAACTACGCATGAACGTATAGCTATTCAACAGATTGAACACGCGAAAATAAACAATATCACTACCTCTCTAACGTTGATAATAAAACTAAAATCATCAGTGGTAGAATATTGAACGCAATAAGAAGAGTAAGTAATAAGTTAGCTACTGCACACATCATACCATAACTTGGTCAATTTCTAATCATTCACGATGAAAAGATATTATCGCTTTGCTAGCTATTTAGAATTAGACACTAATTTTGTTCATTTATGCGAGCTCACGAACAACGCAATAGTATTTGAATAAGCAAATGATGCGCATCACACATACGTAACTTTGCTGAATATAGCAAGCCACACTGCTAGAAGAATCGCGTGCAGTGCAAATGATAGATAGCAATCCTGTTGTCGTTATGTGAACTTTATTAACACATTTGCCATTGACAAACGCAAAAGTACAATTTAAACCGTAGTAAAAATAACTGTTACGTTATAAATCTCCGTCATCGTCATCATCATCATCATCATCACCATCATCAATATCACCATTTCTGCCACAAGGTATGAAATCAAAGTAATAAAAAAGGTAAGCACCCATGACGCATCAATAATGGCGAAATCTGAACAAAAAATTGATGTAATGCGAAGCTAATAATCATTAACAGTAAAATTAATAATTGTTATCGTTTGTAGAACAACGTAACTTCGCTAACGGTTTTCAAAATCACGATCGTATTGAACGTGATAGAAACACTATCATCAATCATAATTTAGAAAATAAACGTACTAATGACTTCATTTTGTAATCTGATAAATTGCACAGTAACTTTGATGTCAACAGCAACTACTAAGCAAAAGTTTACGAATAAGATATTGCAAATGAGTTGCTTGCGAACCATTTATAGAAAATATAGAATGTCAACTTTACACTGCTTTCATCACTTCCGCTCACGTTTACTTCGTGTTGCACTCCAGCATTTCGCTTTCGACACAAACAATCTCTGTCACTAATAAATGGTGAGAAGAGTTAGCACTGCAAGAGTAATGTAGCTAGAAATTCAACAGATAACAATTATTAACTTGAATGAAAATCTATAGGTAGCCGTGCGCTTATACTTCCACATTTTTTTGCTAAGTTGTTGTAGTACCTCATTGAATAAATAAAATTGAATGACTTTGAAATACAATGTAATTACAAGAAATCAACAATATCAGCGTTATCAAGCACACAATAAGCAGTAACGGTAAGAAGTAATATTTTATAATTCAACTCAGTATAGACAAACAGAGCAAACGCACGGACGAATAAATTTGTTAGCGTCATTGTTCCACACGCACCACTTGCACATATTAGCCCGTCAAGTAGGTCGAATAACTCGACTTCATTATACTAAAAAATAACTAGACTGAGTAGCTTGACATGATTGTAATTTATAAGCTAAAAACAACGTGCATTGATAAAGTAGTAAATAATTGACAACGTGGCTGATGCAGGGTATTAGGGCACTTTAAACAATAGTCAAATACGTCAAACTTAATGTGAATTTTTACTACACAAGTTACAATTTCACAGAAATTACTATAATGATGACATTAAAGACAAAAATTTTTTAGAAAAAAAGCAGCGTACTAATACTACCCATGATAATAGAGATATCGATAACCTAATGACATGCCTAAACAACAACTAAATGTAAAGCTAATAACAAGCAAAAAATTGAAAACAATTATCACAGAAAAAGAACAAGTGCAATGATATTAAAGGCGAGAATGACATTAGTAATAATTTGATATGCACAGACAATTGAGGTATAAATTTTCAGTTTGGCATTGACATTATTCGCATTATACAAGAGAACGTAGACGATGACGACGCAGATTAAACGCATAATATATAAATAAAAGGATAAACCACTTTTTAAAGTATATATATTTTTTATTATAGTTTTTGTTTAATAGCATTCGACATTACACGTAAATAACAAAGGAAAAAAACCACAAGAGAGTAAACGGAAAAGTGCTAAAACATACATATACACATAGATATACACATAGATATACATATTCACCATACAAATTAGCGAATGTAGAAGAATTTTGTCTGCAAATCTTTCTTTCTTATTTTTTTTATGCAATTATGTGTATTTGCTGTCTTACTATGTGAAATTAACTTAGATTTTATGCCTATATCTGCAACGTCGAATTTATTGAAATGCATAAATATTGTAAGTAAACAAACAAAAATTATTAACTTACAAAAGTGTCCATAATGTTTTAAAAATATAATTGAAAAGTGCATGTACAATGTGAACAACACTTGCACAAACAAATTTATTACATAATTACATGTACTCTGTGTTAATGTGTATCTAACTCATTACATTCATCAAGAATTAAAGTACTTTACCTTACATTGTTAAAGATCAGATTGTTTTGATTAAAAAGAATGATTAATTTTTTGTTGAGTGTAGACGCAGTAATTTTTTTTATTTTAAAAATGATGTGAATGTTAGTAAAAGCAGCAATAAATATAGGTGTGTTCAAGATCTGATCTTGATCAAAAATTCTTATCTTATACTGCTTATTGATGCTTTTTTGTCATTTTCGATTCATACATAGGCACATAGTAAAGTAATTCAAACTTTTTTTTTAAAAACTCATTTATAGTATTTTTACAAATTAATCGAGTGCAAAATAGTTTTTTTTAAAAATATATAGTTTAAAAATATTAGCAACATTTAAATCCACAAAAAAAAAGAATATTTAATTAACTTTTATTAACAAAATCTTTATTTTTCTAAAGAAAAAGAAGGTAAAAATAGAAAATAAGTAACAACTTCATCAATAGTTAATAACTTATTCATATAATACCTATTTTATTTCAAAAAGTCAGATTTTGCTTTTAATTTTTGTATTTTTTTAAGAAAAACATTCATAATCCTAATCAATATAATAATCAAAATTACAATTTTTAAGAAAAATTTTTAAAAAAATCTTTACTTTAAATTAGACTTATTCCTTTGTAAAACTCAACAAAAATAAGTTTAATTACCCGTTAGAGTTTTTGTTAAAAAACACTTGCCAAAAAATCAAAAGTGAGAAAGTAATTTTGCGATTGCCTTTGTTTTTATTCATTTACTTTACTGAGATAGTGGAAGTGGGACAGGTCATAGTTATATTTTAGTTTTCATCTTTTATATTCTTGACAAATTTTAGAGAGGTATTAGCACCTCCGTTTGTTTTCAATTTTTTGTCTTTTTCAAAACAGTTTTTTTCTTTTACTTTGGTCATTACAATATTTTCTTTATTATTGATATTTGCTGTACTAATACAAACGTATTAACTTTCTTTCCTCTGAATTTTTATAACAACAACATTTACCTATCTTCCCAAAACAAGAACAAAGTTCATCTATCAAACTTTTTTTTCTTTTCTTTGAAGTACACAGCACAGTGGAAAGCAGAAAATTTGTGTGATCCTGTATAAAAAATTTATCTTGTATAATAACTCGCCTACAACAATTTTGTGTAATTAAAATTTATTAAAGTTAATAAACAATTCAAGAATAGACACTAGCAGAATTCGACTATTCATATTAAAAAAGATATAAATTCAAGGAAATACACAATGCAAAGAGCTACATCTATGTATACATTATTTTTTATTGTATTGTTAGTAACGTGAGGATCTTGTTTCTAATTCGAATCTTCTTAATCTGTTTATATCATTTAGGCACTATCAAATACATCAGATAGTAATACTACAATTTACGATGCTATGAGAGAAGGAATGTTTGCCGTATACTGGAATTATGCTATAAAAAATTCCACGCAAAAACAAATTTAAATTCTGAACAACAAACCTATCACCAACTTCAATGATTTAAATTAATCAATAGCTTCGGCTCTCAATTCAACTTAAAATGAATTGTTTTTAATGGTGCATGGCTCACTGGGCGATGAACTGCTGAAAAAGGCATTAGACTCGTAGTATATTACAAAGAACAATATTGTTTTCTTTGCTCCCTTCACCGAAACAAGTGAGGTGCGCTTCTGAAATAAACAAACTTTTTTTTATTCGCGCTGATCCAAGAGTTGAATTACTTACATTGCTACATTATGCGGTCAATCAACAATCTGTTCGACGTGTTGGCTTCATGTACATTTCAGGCACAAATTATGGTGATGAATAATTAGCATTTTTACAACTATAGTTAAAAACAACCTTTAACACAAGTGCCATCGTGTTTACTTAAAGCGATCAAGCAAAGATAAATCAAAAGTTATTTGACGACTTTATAAACGAAAAACCAGAAGCAATAATTGTTTTTGGTTTAAAGTGTGCCGCAACGACTGAATTTATCAATAAACTTGTGACTAACTCATCACTCGCGAACATAACAATACTAGCACCATATTACCTTCAAAAAACGTTACTGGCAACTTATCAAAACATAATCGATGTGTCTAAACACTCAATTGCAAACCCTACTGTGATCAGCGGTACAAATCCTTTACCTTCAGCTATTGAATTTGCACACGCACAGCAATTCCGTAAGTAAATGAAGACGTATATCGAACAAGCAGATTTATCAACAAGTACCTTTACTGACGAGACAATATTTGACAAAGATTTGATTTTGGGTGAAGCCATGCTCAACGGTTGGATTGCAGGCTCTGTTTTTATGAAAATATTCATGAATGACGCCTGAACTGTTAATCGCTCAACATTTCAAAAAGGTTTGTTTACTCAAAACAGATTTATTATCGGCGGCGATTTTGTATTAGGCGATTATGGGGCTAATTGCTCAAAAGCAATGCGAGATCAAGGGTTTATGTGTGAGTGTAATCAAGGTGGACACACCGCTTTCTTGAAGAACGTTAACAGCAAAACCAATAAATTGTAGTATATTTCTAATTCGCTGCTACCATATGACTCCTCTAAATGCTATCCAACACAGTACATCATGGCTAAGTCAATTCAACTTTTACTCATGTCACCACAAGATAAGCAATTGGTGAATGAAATTAGTACAAACATGTCTTCGATTTTGAGTAGTATTGTTAAAGAATCAAATGAAAATGGTAAGAGTTCTATTATGTATAATGTCAAGTAAATGAAAACGAAAACGGCAAGTGAAGTTACTGATTTGAATCAGTATTACTCAAATTATGGTGTTGATGCTATCTTTGGCCCGCTTACGTCTGATAACGACGCTAAAGGTATATGTGTCATTGATCCACTTTATCAACCTCTGCAATCTCATCGGACGGAGACAAATCTGATACACATCACGCCGACGGTAGAGCAACAAATATACACACTGTACCAATTCGTAACTAACAACAAGGGTGTCTTTCCTGCTGAACACCAGAAGGTAAAGTTTATCCTTAAAAAATTGTCCTCTAACGAAGATGCACAATACCGACAAGTTATTCAGCAAACGGTAAGCGCTTTGAAGGCACCATCATTTGATGTCGAAAGTTTGAAAGATGGAAGTATTGATGCGTTTCTTGATAAAAAAGGTGTGAATTTTGTGATTGGTGCAACATATGAAGATATTCAGCCACTAACCTACTTGATCAGTAACACAACATGTAATGCAAGTGTTATACTGACGTATCAAGATTTCGCAACTTTGTATGATAACATCACACTATCTACTCAATTGAAAAAGCAGTCAACACGACGTCGCTTGTTTACCATGTCAAACTTGCCAATGTGAACATTTAAATCTACAAAACAAAACATTAACAGAGATAACAGTAATGATAACAGTAAATTTGACACCAAATAAAACGTGAAAGCGAACGCATTCACCTCACCACGTGAAATGGAAATGTCTATGCTGAAATCTTTCCTAGATGAAATTATGAAGCTGTCTTCTAACCGTATCAATCCCAACTTTCTTAACACGATATACACCAATGGCGTAATTACCACCAACGAGATGCAATTTGGACCATTTGTTGACTGCTCTGTTGCACCTGACATCTCAAGCAGCGTAAGTCAAGATGTGAAATGCGAAAACCGAAACTATGGTGCACGTGATATCGTAATCTTTTCGTACGAACATGTATGTAACACCGCAGAGGGCACACTGTCAAAACCTATTACTCCAACAATGAACTATTTTCCAGTAAACAAATCAATATCATCATCAAATATTATTGCTATTGTCATTGCTGTAATTGCAGCGATAATCATAATTGCACTAATTGCATTGCTGATTTATTACGTAACGTATGCACGTTATGTAAAGAATGCACTGAAAAACTCTGACGAACCATTAACCATTGTTTACATTGACATTGACGGATGTACAGAATTGTGAGCAAGTGAGCCTGAAGTAATGCCACATGTAGTTGCAACGTACTACCATCTTGTTCGTGAAGCTATTGAAAAACACTGGTGTTATGAAGTGAAATTGATCGGCGATGCGTTTATGGTGGCGTGCAAAGATGCAAATTCAGCGTTACAGCTAGCACGTGATGTACAAATTAAACTACTTCTGCAAGATTGAAGGACTGATTTAATTGATGCTGCTTACCGTCGTTTTGAGGAAACCAAGATGGCCGAAATACCTGGCTATGAATTATCAATGTTAATGCTTGACCCACTGCAATATGCAGCGCGATGAAATGGAATACGTGCTCGTATTGGCATGCACACTGGTTTGTGCACAATCGAGTATCATAGCGAAATGAAAGGTTTTGATTACACAGGTGAAACGGTGAAAAATGCTGTTCGAATTACATCATTGGCAAACGGAGGTCAAACAATTATGTCGGAAGATACGTGGTATGCTTTGACTCGAGAGGAGCGAGAGAGGTTCGATTACAATAATTTGTAGACCAAAGAAATTCGTAACGTTCCATTTCCAATGGATATATATCAACTAAATGCTATCCCAGGACGTGCATTTCCACCGTTACGCTCAAAGGCTACGTCTGATGATAAGTGCTTCAACAATGATATTGGCATGGGCTTGATTACATGTGATGACATGACGATGACTATGTCAGTTGCTGGTCATGAAACCGCCATAGCTTCTGTATTAGCAGATTGCTACTCTGTCTTTCCTACAACCCGTCGAGTTCAGGAAATTTTACCATTACTTGACAAGTGACGCGTTTAGTGTCCTGCTGCACCAGCTGACCGAGGAGAGGATGTTCAAGCACACTACTTTCGATCGCTTCTCAGTCGTTTGGCGTCTAAGTTGGCGATTATTCGAAATAAACATAACGGTTTCAGCTCTAACGATTGAGCACAGCTACGACTCTTTCAGATGAAAACGGATGATAAAAATCTAAACGCAGATATAATAGATGATGGATATATTACCTAGAATAGTGGTAATAATAATTATAAAGGTAACAAACTGAAAAATAAGATGCAAGAAACAAAAAACAATAAATATTTCAATGACAATTAATCTTATGCAGTTAGTAGCGACAGTATGAATACGTAGGCCGACATATAGCAGTTGTTTATGGCTGCACGTCAAGTACAAAAGAATAAACTTAATGCGTAGTCAGGACAAAAATCAATTCAAAATTCAAACGCTGCTCTTGAAGAAGCTATGCAAGCTCGTAGTAATAGTGTAAGAACAATTGAAGCTGATTCCATGCGCGTGTAAGAAGTTGACAAACAATGAATTCTATAAAGTTATAATTGTGACATGTAAAAAAAAATTTATTAAATTCAAAACTCTTATTAATTATTTTATCATATTTGAAAAAATATATTTTTTTAAAACATCTGGTAAGCAAATATACAATCAGGTCTTAAATTTGATAAATCAAAAAATTTTTTTTTAGAAAAAAAAATTGCAAAGCAAAAAATTAAAAATGATAAAATAAAAGTAAAGTTAATACGTTATTGATATAACAAACTCAAATCATAAATAACAAAACAAAATCTATTCGTTTATCACGTCAAATACATTGGAAATAAATATAATCTAGTACAATTACGTATATATTTAAACAAAAAAGGAAAACAAAACATCTACCAGAGTTAAGCTACCGTTTTTGATAAAGTTTGTGATATCAACGATTACTTATATTAATTTTTTCATTTTATTTTGTCTACAGAAAAATAATATGAAAAGAAAAGTAATAAATACGTTAAAAGATATCTTATAAAAAATTTCGTAGAAATGAAATATGTACTAAAATTTATAAATGTGAATAATTAATTTTATCACTTTTAAACTTATAATTTTTATTTATTTGTACAAAAATCTTGTTCTAGAATAAACAATATATCAAAAAATATCGTTTTTATTTGCTGCAATCTGCAACTTACTTTTTTTGTCATTAGAGTTAGTGTTACTACAAATTGTTAATTTTACTTGAACTTTTAAATTTGATTGTCCTGTTATAAAAATTTGTATTTTATTTTGTACAATTTGCTATTAATTTTAATTTGACTTTATTATAGATTGCTCTTACACATCATTCAGATACAGCAGCATTATTTAAAGCTCTTAAATTTAACATATTAAAGTTTATTCAAATAACAACCTTTAACTTCAAAATGGGTAAAGATAAGGCTCACATAAATCTTGTAGTCATTGGCCACGTTGATGCAGGTAAATCTACTGCTACTGGCCATCTTATTTACAAGTGTGGTGGTATTGACAAGCGTACCATCGAAAAGTTTGAAAAGGAAGCTGCAGAAATGGGTAAAGCCTCATTCAAATACGCATGGGTGCTCGATAAACTCAAGGCCGAACGTGAACGTGGTATTACGATTGATATTGCCCTGTGGAAATTTGAACCAGGACAAAATCTATCTTTACCATTATTGACGCTCCTGGACACCGTGACTTTATCAAGAACATGATTACAGGTACATCTCAAGCAGATGCCGCTGTATTGATGATTGATTCCACACAAGGTGGTTTCGAAGCTGGTATTTCTAAAGACGGTCAAACTCGTGAACATGCCTTACTCGCCTTCACACTTGGTGTAAGGCAAATGATTGTGTGCTGCAACAAGATGGATGATAAGACAGTTCAGTTCAGCCAAGATCGTTACAACGAAATTACAAAAGAAGTTGGTGCCTACTTGAAGAAAGTAGGGTACAACGTTGACAAGGTGCGATTTGTTCCTATTTCTGGTTGGCTTGGTGATAACATGATTGAAAAATCTGTGTTGAGAGACTGGATCGATGAAGCCTGGTGATGTTGTAACTTTTGCTCCAGCTAACGTTACAACTGAAGTCAAGTCAATTGAAATGCATCATGAACAGTTGACTGAGGCTGTACCTGGTGACAATATTGGTTTCAATGTCAAGAACGTATCAGTGAAGGATATTCGTCGTGGTAATGTGTGTGGTAACTCCAAAAATGACCCACCAAAAGAGTGCTCCGACTTCACCGCCCAAGTTATCATTCTCAATCATCCTGGTCAGATTGGTAACGGATATGCCCCTGTACTTGACTGTCACACCAGTCACATTGCCTGTAAGTTTGCTGAAATTGAATCTAAGATTGATCGTCGTTCCGTATTATTGTAAGGAGTTGTAGAAAAATCCTAAGTTCATTAAGTCTGGTGATGCTGCTATGGTGAAGATGATCCCACAAAAGCCTATGTGTGTGGAGGTATTTAATGATTACCCACCACTTGGTCGTTTCGCTGTACGTGATATGCGTCAAACCGTCGCTGTCGGTATCATCAAGAGTGTCAACAAGAAGGACGCAAGTGCTGGTAAAGTAACCAAAGCCGCCACAAAAGCTGCCAAGAAGTAAAGAGCTAATCAATAAACAATAAATAATTTTATTATTTTATTATATAACATAACTACTGGTTATCTTCCTTTTATAAATTTTTTTAAAAGCAATTATATGAAATTACATCAAATAAGGTAGAAAGCTTGAAAAGAAATATATTTTGGTATAGAACAGAGAAAAGCTAAATTATATTAATAAGTAACATGACGAGGTAATGGTAAAATGGCTACAATTTATTCTTTTGAAAAATTTTAAATAACAAATTGTGTATTTAACATAATAGTGAATACTTGTAATATAAATGAAAGTTTATTAGGGGTAAGTAAATATTATGTTATATGACAATTTTTTAATATTTTAAATTAAGATGATATAATGCAAAAAAATTTAAATAATACCAACAATCTTGTTAATTAATTTTTAAAAGCTTTACAAATTTTCATGGAAAGATTTAAGTTTTAGTAGAAATTGTGGGAGCAAAATATCGTTTTTATTTGCTGCAATCTGCAACTTACTTTTTTTGTCATTAGAGTTAGTGTTACTACAAATTGTTAATTTTACTTGAACTTTTAAATTTGATTGTCCTGTTATAAAAATTTGTATTTTATTTTGTACAATTTGCCATTAATTTTAATTTGACTTTATTACAGATTGCTCTTACACATCATTCAGATACAGCAGCATTATTTAAAGCTCTTAAATTTAACATATTAAAGTTTATTCAAATAACAACCTTTAACTTCAAAATGGGTAAAGATAAGGCTCACATAAATCTTGTACAACCGTTAGTCATTGGCCACGTTGATGCAGGTAAATCTACTGCTACTGGCCATCTTATTTACAAGTGTGGTGGTATTGACAAGCGTACCATCGAAAAGTTTGAAAAGGAAGCTGCAGAAATGGGTAAAGCCTCATTCAAATACGCATGGGTGCTCGATAAACTCAAGGCCGAACGTGAACGTGGTATTACGATTGATATTGCCCTGTGGAAATTTGAATCTCCAAAATCTATCTTTACCATTATTGACGCTCCTGGACACCGTGACTTTATCAAGAACATGATTACAGGTACATCTCAAGCAGATGCCGCTGTATTGATGATTGATTCCACACAAGGTGGTTTCGAAGCTGGTATTTCTAAAGACGGTCAAACTCGTGAACATGCCTTACTCGCCTTCACACTTGGTGTAAGGCAAATGATTGTGTGCTGCAAACAAGATGGATGATAAGACAGTTCAGTTCAGCCAAGATCGTTACAACGAAATTACAAAAGAAGTTGGTGCCTACTGTTGAAGAAAGTAGGGTACAACGTTGACAAGGTGCGATTTGTTCCTATTTCTGGTTGGCTTGGTGATAACATGATTGAAAAATCTGAAAAATATGCCTTGGTACAAGGGACCAACTCTACTGGAAGCTCTTGACTTATTGGAGCCCCCGGTGCGTCCTGTTGAGAAGCCACTCCGTCTCCCATTACAGGATGTATATAAGATTGGTGGTATTGGTACTGTACCAGTGGGTCGTGTTGAGACTGGATCGATGAAGCCTGGTGATGTTGTAACTTTTGCTCCAGCTAACGTTACAACTGAAGTCAAGTCAATTGAAATGCATCATGAACAGTTGACTGAGGCTGTACCTGGTGACAATATTGGTTTCAATGTCAAGAACGTATCAGTGAAGGATATTCGTCGTGGTAATGTGTGTGGTAACTCCAAAAATGACCCACCAAAAGAGTGCTCCGACTTCACCGCCCAAGTTATCATTCTCAATCATCCTGGTCAGATTGGTAACGGATATGCCCCTGTACTTGACTGTCACACCAGTCACATTGCCTGTAAGTTTGCTGAAATTGAATCTAAGATTGATCGTCGTTCCGGTAAGGAGTTGTAGAAAAATCCTAAGTTCATTAAGTCTGGTGATGCTGCTATGGTGAAGATGATCCCACAAAAGCCTATGTGTGTGGAGGTATTTAATGATTACCCACCACTTGGTCGTTTCGCTGTACGTGATATGCGTCAAACCGTCGCTGTCGGTATCATCAAGAGTGTCAACAAGAAGGACGCAAGTGCTGGTAAAGTAACCAAAGCCGCCACAAAAGCTGCCAAGAAGTAAAGAGCTAATCAATAAACAATAAATAATTTTATTATTTTATTATATAACATAACTACTGGTTATCTTCCTTTTATAAATTTTTTTTAAAAGCAATTATATGAAATTACATCAAATAAGGTAGAAAGCTTGAAAAGAAATATATTTTGGTATAGAACAGAGAAAAGCTAAATTATATTAATATCTAAGTAACATGACGAGGTAATGGTAAAATGGCTACAATTTATTCTTTTGAAAAATTTTAAATAACAAATTGTGTATTTAACATAATAGTGAATACTTGTAATATAAATGAAAGTTTATTAGGGGTAAGTAAATATTATGTTATATGACAATTTTTTAATATTTTAAATTAAGATGATATAATGCAAAAAAATTTAAATAATACCAACAATCTTGTTAATTAATTTTTAAAAGCTTTACAAATTTTCATGGAAAGATTTAAGTTTTAGTAGAAATTGTGGGAGCAAAATATCGTTTTTATTTGCTGCAATCTGCAACTTACTTTTTTTGTCATTAGAGTTAGTGTTACTACAAATTGTTAATTTTACTTGAACTTTTAAATTTGATTGTCCTGTTATAAAAATTTGTATTTTATTTTGTACAATTTGCCATTAATTTTAATTTGACTTTATTACAGATTGCTCTTACACATCATTCAGATACAGCAGCATTATTTAAAAGCTCTTAAATTTAACATATTAAAGTTTATTCAAATAACAACCTTTAACTTCAAAATGGGTAAAGATAAGGCTCACATAAATCTTGTAGTCATTGGCCACGTTGATGCAGGTAAATCTACTGCTACTGGCCATCTTATTTACAAGTGTGGTGGTATTGACAAGCGTACCATCGAAAAGTTTGAAAAGGAAGCTGCAGAAATGGGTAAAGCCTCATTCAAATACGCATGGGTGCTCGATAAACTCAAGGCCGAACGTGAACGTGGTATTACGATTGATATTGCCCTGTGGAAATTTGAATCTCCAAAATCTATCTTTACCATTATTGACGCTCCTGGACACCGTGACTTTATCAAGAACATGATTACAGGTACATCTCAAGCAGATGCCGCTGTATTGATGATTGATTCCACACAAGGTGGTTTCGAAGCTGGTATTTCTAAAGACGGTCAAACTCGTGAACATGCCTTACTCGCCTTCACACTTGGTGTAAGGCAAATGATTTGTGTGCTGCAACAAGATGGATGATAAGACAGTTCAGTTCAGCCAAGATCGTTACAACGAAATTACAAAAGAAGTTGGTGCCTACTTGAAGAAAGTAGGGTACAACGTTGACAAGGTGCGATTTGTTCCTATTTCTGGTTGGCTTGGTGATAACATGATTGAAAAATCTGAAAATATGCCTTGGTACAAGGGACCAACTCTACTGGAAGCTCTTGACTTATTGGAGCCCCCGGTGCGTCCTGTTGAGAAGCCACTCCGTCTCCCATTACAGGATGTATATAAGATTGGTGGTATTGGTACTGTACCAGTGGGTCGTGTTGAGACTGGATCGATGAAGCCTGGTGATGTTGTAACTTTTGCTCCAGCTAACGTTACAACTGAAGTCAAGTCAATTGAAATGCATCATGAACAGTTGACTGAGGCTGTACCTGGTGACAATATTGGTTTCAATGTCAAGAACGTATCAGTGAAGGATATTCGTCGTGGTAATGTGTGTGACCCACTGGTAACTCCAAAAATGACCCACCAAAAGAGTGCTCCGACTTCACCGCCCAAGTTATCATTCTCAATCATCCTGGTCAGATTGGTAACGGATATGCCCCTGTACTTGACTGTCACACCAGTCACATTGCCTGTAAGTTTGCTGAAATTGAATCTAAGATTGATCGTCGTTCCGGTAAGGAGTTGTAGAAAAATCCTAAGTTCATTAAGTCTGGTGATGCTGCTATGGTGAAGATGATCCCACAAAAGCCTATGTGTGTGGAGGTATTTAATGATTACCCACCACTTGGTCGTTTCGCTGTACGTGATATGCGTCAAACCGTCGCTGTCGGTATCATCAAGAGTGTCAACAAGAAGGACGCAAGTGCTGGTAAAGTAACCAAAGCCGCCACAAAAGCTGCCAAGAAGTAAAGAGCTAATCAATAAACAATAAATAATTTTATTATTTTATTATATAACATAACTACTGGTTATCTTCCTTTTATAAATTTTTTTTAAAAGCAATTTATATGAAATTACATCAAATAAGGTAGAAAGCTTGAAAAGAAATATATTTTGGTATAGAACAGAGAAAAGCTAAATTATATTAATAAGTAACATGACGAGGTAATGGTAAAATGGCTACAATTTATTCTTTTGAAAAATTTTAAATAACAAATTGTGTATTTAACATAATAGTGAATACTTGTAATATAAATGAAAGTTTATTAGGGGTAAGTAAATATTATGTTATATGACAATTTTTTAATATTTTAAATTAAGATGATATAATGCAAAAAAATTTAAATAATACCAACAATCTTGTTAATTAATTTTTAAAAGCTTTACAAATTTTCATGGAAAGATTTAAGTTTTAGTAGAAATTGTGGGAGCAAAATATCGTTTTTATTTGCTGCAATCTGCAACTTACTTTTTTTGTCATTAGAGTTAGTGTTACTACAAATTGTTAATTTTACTTGAACTTTTAAATTTGATTGTCCTGTTATAAAAATTTGTATTTTATTTTGTTTGTACAATTTGCCATTAATTTTAATTTGACTTTATTACAGATTGCTCTTACACATCATTCAGATACAGCAGCATTATTTAAAGCTCTTAAATTTAACATATTAAAGTTTATTCAAATAACAACCTTTAACTTCAAAATGGGTAAAGATAAGGCTCACATAAATCTTGTAGTCATTGGCCACGTTGATGCAGGTAAATCTACTGCTACTGGCCATCTTATTTACAAGTGTGGTGGTATTGACAAGCGTACCATCCATCTTGAAAAGGAAGCTGCAGAAATGGGTAAAGCCTCATTCAAATACGCATGGGTGCTCGATAAACTCAAGGCCGAACGTGAACGTGGTATTACGATTGATATTGCCCTGTGGAAATTTGAATCTCCAAAATCTATCTTTACCATTATTGACGCTCCTGGACACCGTGACTTTATCAAGAACATGATTACAGGTACATCTCAAGCAGATGCCGCTGTATTGATGATTGATTCCACACAAGGTGAACATCAATTGTCCAGGACTGGTTTCGAAGCTGGTATTTCTAAAGACGGTCAAACTCGTGAACATGCCTTACTCGCCTTCACACTTGGTGTAAGGCAAATGATTGTGTGCTGCAACAAGATGGATGATAAGACAGTTCAGTTCAGCCAAGATCGTTACAACGAAATTACAAAAGAAGTTGGTGCCTACTTGAAGAAAGTAGGGTACAACGTTGACAAGGTGCGATTTGTTCCTATTTCTGGTTGGCTTGGTGATAACATGATTGAAAAATCTGAAAATATGCCTTGGTACAAGGGACCAACTCTACTGGAAGCTCTTGACTTATTGGAGCCCCCGGTGCGTCCTGTTGAGAAGCCACTCCGTCTCCCATTACAGGATGTATATAAGATTGGTGGTATTGGTACTGTACCAGTGGGTCGTGTTGAGACTGGATCGATGAAGCCTGGTGATGTTGTAACTTTTGCTCCAGCTAACGTTACAACTGAAGTCAAGTCAATTGAAATGCATCATGAACAGTTGACCTTGAGGCTGTACCTGGTGACAATATTGGTTTCAATGTCAAGAACGTATCAGTGAAGGATATTCGTCGTGGTAATGTGTGTGGTAACTCCAAAAATGACCCACCAAAAGAGTGCTCCGACTTCACCGCCCAAGTTATCATTCTCAATCATCCTGGTCAGATTGGTAACGGATATGCCCCTGTACTTGACTGTCACACCAGTCACATTGCCTGTAAGTTTGCTGAAATTGAATCTAAGATTGATCGTCGTTCCGGTAAGGAGTTGTAGAAAAATCCTAAGTTCATTAAGTCTGGTGATGCTGCTATGGTGAAGATGATCCCACAAAAGCCTATGTGTGTGGAGGTATTTAATGATTACCCACCACTTGGTCGTTTCGCTGTACGTGATATGCGTCAAACCGTCGCTGTCGGTATCATCAAGAGTGTCAACAAGAAGGACGCAAGTGCTGGTAAAGTAACCAAAGCCGCCACAAAAGCTGCCAAGAAGTAAAGAGCTAATCAATAATAAGTAACATGACGAGGTAATGGTAAAATGGCTACAATTTATTCTTTTGAAAAATTTTAAATAACAAATTGTGTATTTAACATAATAGTGAATACTTGTAATATAAATGAAAGTTTATTAGGGGTAAGTAAATATTATGTTATATGACAATTTTTTAATATTTTAAATTAAGATGATATAATGCAAAAAAATTTAAATAATACCAACAATCTTGTTAATTAATTTTTAAAAGCTTTACAAATTTTCATGGAAAGATTTAAGTTTTAGTAGAAATTGTGGGAGCAAAATATCGTTTTTATTTGCTGCAATCTGCAACTTACTTTTTTTGTCATTCAGAGAGTTAGTGTTACTACAAATTGTTAATTTTACTTGAACTTTTAAATTTGATTGTCCTGTTATAAAAATTTGTATTTTATTTTGTACAATTTGCCATTAATTTTAATTTGACTTTATTACAGATTGCTCTTACACATCATTCAGATACAGCAGCATTATTTAAAGCTCTTAAATTTAACATATTAAAGTTTATTCAAATAACAACCTTTAACTTCAAAATGGGTAAAGATAAGGCTCACATAAATCTTGTAGTCATTGGCCACGTTGATGCAGGTAAATCTACTGCTACTGGCCATCTTATTTACAAGTGTGGTGGTATTGACAAGCGTACCATCGAAAAGTTTGAAAAGGAAGCTGCAGAAATGGGTAAAGCCTCATTCAAATACGCATGGGTGCTCGATAAACTCAAGGCCGAACGTGAACGTGGTATTACGATTGATATTGCCCTGTGGAAATTTGAATCTCCAAAATCTATCTTTACCATTATTGACGCTCCTGGACACCGTGACTTTATCAAGAACATGATTACAGGTACATCTCAAGCAGATGCCGCTGTATTGATGATTGATTCCACACAAGGTGGTTTCGAAGCTGGTATTTCTAAAGACGGTCAAACTCGTGAACATGCCTTACTCGCCTTCACACTTGGTGTAAGGCAAATGATTGTGTGCTGCAACAAGATGGATGATAAGACAGTTCAGTTCAGCCAAGATCGTTACAACGAAATTACAAAAGAAGTTGGTGCCTACTTGAAGAAAGTAGGGTACAACGTTGACAAGGTGCGATTTGTTCCTATTTCTGGTTGGCTTGGTGATAACATGATTGAAAAATCTGAAAATATGCCTTGGTACAAGGGACCAACTCTACTGGAAGCTCTTGACTTATTGGAGCCCCCGGTGCGTCCTGTTGAGAAGCCACTCCGTCTCCCATTACAGGATGTATATAAGATTGGTGGTATTGGTACTGTACCAGTGGGTCGTGTTGAGACTGGATCGATGAAGCCTGGTGATGTTGTAACTTTTGCTCCAGCTAACGTTACAACTGAAGTCAAGTCAATTGAAATGCATCATGAACAGTTGACTGAGGCTGTACCTGGTGACAATATTGGTTTCAATGTCAAGAACGTATCAGTGAAGGATATTCGTCGTGGTAATGTGTGTGGTAACTCCAAAAATGACCCACCAAAAGAGTGCTCCGACTTCACCGCCCAAGTTATCATTCTCAATCATCCTGGTCAGATTGGTAACGGATATGCCCCTGTACTTGACTGTCACACCAGTCACATTGCCTGTAAGTTTGCTGAAATTGAATCTAAGATTGATCGTCGTTCCGGTAAGGAGTTGTAGAAAAATCCTAAGTTCATTAAGTCTGGTGATGCTGCTATGGTGAAGATGATCCCACAAAAGCCTATGTGTGTGGAGGTATTTAATGATTACCCACCACTTGGTCGTTTCGCTGTACGTGATATGCGTCAGACCGTCGCTGTCGGTATCATCAAGAGTGTCAACAAGAAGGACGCAAGTGCTGGTAAAGTAACCAAAGCCGCCACAAAAGCTGTCAAGAAGTAAAGAGCTAATCAATAAACAATAAATAATTTTATTATTTTATTATATAACATAACTACTGGTTATCTTCCTTTTATAAATTTTTTTAAAAGCAATTATATGAAATTACAATCGTTAGTGATAAAAGGTTTTAGATGTTTATAATAATCTTTTTAGATACTTTATTTTGGGGTCAAACGTAACTGCATAATACATCTTCAATTGTTCTATTTTGAAAAATACAATTTAATACATATCAATTCAATTTATTATAGAATTATTTTTTTTTTAATAAAGTTAAAGTGAAAGTGTTGATTATATTGGTTTTTTTTTATATAAATATATATATATTTCTTTCAAAGTAAACATATTTAAAGATAATTTACAATTGAAAAATTAAATTCTCATATAAAATATTTTAAAATATAACTACATTTGTTAAATTGTTTTTTTTTGGTAAATGAACCTTAAAAATTAAAATTTGTTTATTTGTTTTTTTGTCATAAAATTGATTAATTTTATTTTATTTTATTAATTGATAATAATTTATTTTAATGTTATAAGTTATAGTATATGTGATTATATATAACTTACACTCACGCTTATTTCCTATTATGTAATGATAATTAAGGAAAATATTATGTTTATTTTTATTAATGAATGAGCACTTTGAACATTTTTAAATTAAAACATTTTATAATTTATAAATATCAGGTTTTTTTTTGAAAATTAGCAAAATCAATCTGTTATGGGCAGTTTCTGAAGTAGTCTCAAGTCAGCGTTAGGACTCTTGTCTCCTGATAGAAAAGTTCGTGTACTTATTTTAGGTTTAGATAATGCTGGTAAAACTTCAATACTTTATCGCTTACAGCTAGGAAATGTAGTTTCTACTGTACCTACCGTAGGTTTCAACTTATAAACATTACAATACAAAAATGTTTCTTTTTAAGTCTGAGATTTAGGAGGACAAACAGGTATCCGACCGTACTGACGTTGTTACTTTAATGATACTGACGCTGTTATTTATGTCGTGGATAGTACTGATAAAGATCGAATGGGGATAGCTAAACATGAACTTTATGCTCTATTAGACTAGGATGAATTGCGCAAAAGTTTACTTCTTATTTTTGCTAATAAACAAGATTTAGATGGCGCTCTCAATGAAACTGCTATAGCCAAACAACTTGGTGTTGCCTCAATCATAAACCGTACTTGGACAATCATTAAGAGTAGTGCGAAGACCGGCGACGGTTTAGCTGATGGCATGGATTGACTAGTAGAGAAGCTCCGTGAACATGGTGTCGTAACTTCCGTCAAGTAATATCTCTATTTCAATTTTGAAAGTTTCATGTATTACTTCGCTTCAGTACACTTTAACTAAAATCAATTTATTCTAAACTCCGACAGGGGAAAAAAATAAAAAAATTTTTCTCCTCATTTTCGCGTAAGGTGAATTTGTTTTTGTTTTCTTTTTTAATAAATATTTTGACAACTATTTGTTTGTTTATTTATTTATTTATCTATTTTTTATTTATTGAAAGTGTCTATATTTAATTTAAATTTTTTTTAAATGGTCGAATACGCGCATTTAATCACATCAATTTTTTAGATGAGCAATTTGTTTTATGTCTTCGACTTTCCTCATAATATAAATTATATTAAAAAATTCCCCTGCAACCCATCCAAGTATATTAGAAACATAATTATATTCGTATATATAAATGAACAGTTTTACACACTTATTTTTATTATTTGTTTTGAATTATATAACTTAGTCTTGGTTGTTATATATATATATATATATATTTATTTATTTTAATAAACAAATATATATAAAAAAGATCAGATTTACCTGTTTTATTGGTCGTAAGAGTTAGACCTTGAAAGAAAAATCATATTAAAAAAAAATTAATATATTATAAAAATTTTGTTTGTATCTTGTATAGATTATGTCTCAACAAAATAATGTGGTCAACAACAGCACATAATTATAAATGTATGTTCAGACGTTTCAGTATTCTTATATTAAACTATTGTTGATAACTAAAATTCTATCAACAGCATTGAACCAAATTTACACTATGTGAGAGCGAATTTTCGAATTTGCTATTGCCAATAATATATTCATCTGCATACAAATATAATTTGTGACTATCAGTTATGTGCGAACTATGATCTGACTTAATTTACACTTGATCAGAACATGTTATACATCACTTTTGACTAAATAACATTTTTATCATATGCCACTTTTGAATGTTGATAACAAATGATATCTGTAATCAGTAAATAGGCAAAACATACCCATCACATATTATTTAAAAAAAATAAAATAATTAAAAAATTCTGATTCAACTTAAAATAAATCAAGTCATATATATTGATTTTTCACTTTAAAAAATGAGCAAAATGATAAATATATATAGACGATAAGACAAAAGAAATTATTTTTTTTTTCTTCACTAATGATGGAGCAAAGATGAATTTTTACATTTGTTTTTTGCGCTACTAAAAAACTACTTTTCAATTATAAAATAAGTAAATTTGTTTTGGTGATTGATTTTTTGCGTGCAAAGTAGGATACAAAATATAGATTGCACAAATTGTATTTAATTTTTGACGAGGAAAAGTAATTATTACGGACTTTGTCACAGTTTTCAAGAAACATACTAATTTGTTAAAAAATAAAGGAAAATATTAATTAAAACAATAAATAGCGCTAATAACACCTTTGATAACGGCTTAAACAAAAAGAAGCCTTTTTTTTCAGACACAAATTTATTTTCTTTACCTTTTTCTGCACATCATTACAAAAAAAAATGAATTAGAAGAAGTAGTAGTCAGAAAATGAAATATAAGACTCGCCATAGTTATCAGTTGATAAAACTTATCACAAAACTTCTCTTGTAACGTAGCAGAGATCACTCGTTATATGAGGAAATACAGGCAAGCATTTATTATTTAGCAAAAGTGATTTAAAGATGCCATAGTCAATATAAAAACTGGCATAGCATCATTTTTACGTAAAGCAGTGAAATGCCGTTTCAAGCTTCTGATATAACCGGGTGTTGAAAGAATAACGACTGCAAAAAATGTCTGTAAGTTAAATAATTTAACTGATAAGAAAAGATATATAAATTAGATGACAACGGAAAAAAAGAGAGCATAACTTGTACAAGAAGCGAAAACGCATTCTAACGAGTAATGGACCTGCTGGTGAGCCCTCAACAAGTCTTTTGCTAACAAATCTAATTCCACTTGAGAAGTACAGATTAATGTCGTAAAGTGAGAAAGAATAACTGATACATACAATCATAGAAAAAGTAGAAAGCGTAACAAAGTCGTAAGTTGTTTAAAGCTAGTTTGTAATAGATGAAACCTAAAATTTTCAACAAGAAGGGGCTAGGCTTGAAATGTTTTACAACAATGCACACGATTAAAATAATTCAGAATAATAGTTCAAAACATCCCCTAAACGAACTTTATTGTAAGCAAACCAGGACAAACAAGTTACTGACAATGTATTTAAGTATGATGATAGACTAGCTGTTATTTGCACAATGAAAAGTAAATAAAATGCAGCATTGGCCATTGTTCATTTACACAAAAGCTTGTTCGATGGACGTGTTGTTGTCAGTCGTTTTTATGATAAAGCAGTGCAATAGAGTTAGCAAACACCTTAAGAACTTCAATAATAATCTGTTTACAGTAAATAAAAAAAAACAAGTGCACTTAGGAGACATGCAAACTCAAAATAAATAACTAAGTGAATAAAAATTGAATTCATTTTTTTTTCTTTTCATTATATAATATTTTTTTAATGCAGTAAGTTTCATTTACAATATCAATTTTTCTTTCTTTACCGTGAAATTTACACGACATTGGAAAGTGTGCAATAACTTTAGCAGAATTTGAAAGTAAAATGAAACGTTTGATTAGTAGAAATAATAAAAAAATAATTAGCTGAAATAAAAAAAATATACATAGCGGTAAATTATTGAAATATTTGCATTAATTTTTGATGCTGAACATTCATTCTACAAATTTTAATTTATACGATTTAATGTATATAAATAAACAGAGTGAAAATAAAGTAACATATATTAACTAAAATAATAGTAAACAAAAGCACAATATTAAAAGCATAAAAAAAATAAACTAGCTTTGAATTTTTTTTTCCTTAAAAAATGTAATTTCGCCTGGGATTATATGTGAATAGCATCTGTAGTATGCGGCAGAGCATCTTTTTGTGTCAGCAGCGTTCTCTTACTACTGGAAATAACTATACATATAATCCAGGATTTTTAACTTGAGCAGCTCGTCGTATTATTTATTTAACATTGCCAAACAAAGTGAGGAAGCGTATTGCTCTAAAAATGTTTGAGAATATGCAAGAAGTTAGACGTTTGTAAAAGTAACAGCTGTGAATGATAAAGCATGATTCTCCGTTAAAAATTTTAGGATTACCTGCCTATTCGCAGTTGTCTTAAGTTCGGCAACGGTATCGCACTCTATTACTTGAGACACACCCTGACGTTACACATGAACATAAATAAATAGTGTAGTAATAATAGCATTAACCTAAAACGTCATCCAGATAGTTTATTCTGTAGAATAAATAATTCAATAGATGTAAGTCTGATATAAATTTGTTATCAACAATATAGAAATTTTAATAAAAGAAAAATGTGCACACATAATCGTAACTATTGACATCAGCGCCGATAACGAATTAAGTGTAGTCAAGATAACACAGACGAAAATATTTATTAGCGAATTGCAAAAATGCTTATGCGCAATCACGTATAGTACATCAATATTAATATGAACTTATTCAAGAAGCGTATAAAATGGCAACAGACCCATCTAGTCTTTGACATCGTAATGGTGCTGCGCCATAACTATTACAATAAATTAAGTAATACTAACTTACACATAAAAAACAACGCATGCCAATGATACAAAAAATACTACACAGCTATGTGTATAATATTAACGCTGTACATGTATTTGCACTGTTATCCGTTATCTGTGGACTAATAATTGTTGTATTAATCACAAGTATAGTGTATCCTGCAATGTTTGAAGGTCTTCTACAAATTTTTGATAACTAGTTTTACAGATTTATGAAACAACAGTAAGCTGATGAGCTAGGCCAAAAGATGAGAGGATAGCAAATTGATAATGACCCTAAACGTCTTGCTCCACATATTATAAAGAAGATGTCTCATCCAGGTCGATACATTCATTAGTAGTCCTAGTAATAATTCGATAAGCACCGTAAAAACAACAACAACAACACTCAGCAGTAAATAAATGTAATTATACATTTATAAAAAATGTGTGTTACTTGATTTTTATTGCATAATATATAAAAAAGTTAAACATTTTAACCTTTAACAATGTTATTAAAGTTTATTATTTGTTTGCAGTTTTCGCCTATCGTTTTTACAATCTTATTTAAATCTAACAAACTTTTTTTTCTTTTTTTATAAAAAATAATGTGTAAGACTATTTATTTCTTTTCTCAGATTTGTTATGTTTATTACCTTTCATAAAATATATACATACACACTTTTTTTTCATGTAAGGTTATTTTATTTTATTGTAGATGTATTCTTAACAAATAAATAATTTTCATATTTATTGCTCTTTGTACATTTCAATAATATAATTTCGGCAACTTTTTATTGTGTTTATTCTTGTTTGCAACACTACGTTATAATATTACAGTTATACTGTTATAATAATAATTTTGTACTTTTGCAAATATATACACGCATACGCAATAAAGCATTTGTATTTTTTTTTAAATTGTTTTAAAATTAAAATAATAAAAGTCTAGATAACCACAGCACTGAGTAAGTTCAAATGTCACAAAAATAGTGATATGTATAGAAGTAGTTTTCCTAAGCACCTCCGTTAGCCTTTGAGGAAGAGACAGAAGCAACATAATTAACTCATTCGGACAAGCATATGTCTTCACAACCACCACCATCACTAATGTAGACATCAACACCCTTATGTACATTATCGTGATCGTAACCACTACAACCGCTTACAACAACGGCGAAGAGCACAACTTATGCAGCAGCGGCATCAACTACCGCAACACCTGCATCATTAAACATTATGAAAAACGATGCTGACGGTAAAGTTGAGAAGTTAGTGAAATTTCCTTGTTCTGTTAGTTTAAGTAGTTTTACTTAACAGAAAAGTGATGTTTTTAGTAGAAGCGGCGATGGAAATTCTTTATTGCTGTAGGGTGTGTAAACGTTTATGGTTGGCTAGTATAATTTAACTGCGTGCCCAATTTGCTTATAACACTTTACTTTTTAAAATCCTGCCATAATTGTCAAGTGTGAACATGGATTTCATCTTCAGTGCTTGTAATCATGAAGACAACGCTCTAATCACTGCCCTCTATGTTTAAAGCTGCTAGATGACAACGATGGTAGGTTAATGAATACACGTGATTATCGACGTCGACGTCGTTACGATAATGTTAATGAAGTGAAAATGCACTTGATGCTTTAGCAATGCGTAAACAGATAAAAGTGTGAAACGCAGAAATGTGATGGTACAGATTATAGAAAGAAAAAGTTAGATTAGAAGTTTAACTTATCAAACTTGAGTGATAGGACTAACATTAATAACATGGACATAAATAATAGTAGTAGCAACGACAGTAATAATAACAACAACATCAATGTAATATATCATAATGAAAATACTATATTACTCGAAGAAGAACGAGGTAATTGATTCAATCACATTATTAGGAGTTTTAGATTGCACGAGTGTATCAATGCAGCTTGGCATCGCTATGCCAATTGCTGTACACGTGTAGATTGACGATAAGTATAATAATAAGAAGTATAATGAAATGCGGTATAGCGGTATTTGCAACATAACAACAATATCAACGGTAACAACGTAAGTAGTCATGATAATAGTCATCGACACCCGCCAGGCAAAATTAACTAAAGAAAAATGTTAGAATATAATAAAATCTATGATAATTATAATGTAAATTATAAAAGAAACCCGAATTAACAAGAATATGTTAATATAAAAAAAACATCATCAGTTTAATTTATGCACTAAAAAAATAATGATTGTGATGACATATTTTAGGCAAATAAATAAATTTTACTCTAAAACTCTTTTTTTTTTCTTGTGTGTGTATTTCACTGCCTTATTTTATTTGGCAAAAAATTCAGTACCAGTTTTGATATTATTTAGTTATAACAAATTATCAAATATTGTTTTTGTGCTGTTCTTCCTTTTTTTTCTTCTTATTCTTTTGTCTAAACTTTAATTTGTATCTATTGACTATTTGTAACTTTTATAAATATTTTGTCAACAATTAACAGTAAAAATGAAAAGTTATTACCAAAGTCTGTTTTGTTTTGTAGCTTTTACATATAAAGAAATAATTTTGACACAACATAACAAAAGAAGGTTTATATTAATTACAATATATTTTTCTTTCTTTCTTTCTCTCTCTCTCTCTCTCTCTCTCTGTGTGTGTGTGTGAGTGTTTATATTTATGTATCTTTACATACACATTACTTTCAAGAAGTAAACGTAAATATATTCCAACTAATTTATCAGTTACCATTAAAATTTTAATCTTTACTTGTCAATTGCTTTACACCTTTAACTTTACTTGTTCAAAATATTTTCTGTACATTTTTTCTGTTGCTCATATTATTTATAAATTAATAAATTATTTCTAAATTTTTTTCTTTATTTTTCCGTCACAATTGGCAATTGTCTATTTTACACATCTCCAATATACTTCATTTAACTTGAAATTTTATACAATAAATATTATTTTTTCCTGCTCACGTTATATATCTTTTTGTATAAATATAAATATATATATATATATTATACAAATTTTAAATTGTTATGATTAATTTGTACGACCTTTTATTTTGAGTGTTAAATCAATATTTCAAATTACTCGTTATTATATATTTTCTTGCGAACTTAGTTACTACAACATACGCGCTCACTGATGCGCATCTACAAATACTAACATTAAATATTTATCATTTACAGAGCTGCTTTTGATTTTCACCACCCACAAAAATAAATATTTACTTAAGTGCATGACAGTAATAAGCAAATTGCTTATTAAAAGACAAACAATTATTTTTAAAAAAATGATTTTCAATTGCAATGCAAGTTGTTGAACTTATTTTTTTTTTTTGCAAATTTGTTACAGGCTATGATTATATTAATTATTTTTTTTATACATCTCATTCAAAGCATTTTTTTTCTTTCTTTCTGGTAAGTAAATTTGTAAAGCAAAGCGCGTTTACCAAAACGTATAGACTTTTCAAAAAGATTAGATGATTGAGGAAAGAAAGTAGATCAGCTTCTTATTCGCTTCTGCTTTAACACTAAAGTGTGCCATTATTACTTTTATCTTAGGTGTTGAAGTATTTCAACGTTCATTCGATTAGTTTCATTTGTGTTATTATTTGAGCTATTCATATTTACTTTATTTTTAGTGCATCTATGAGATTATATTTTTTCCTCCTCTTGATACGTACTGTTGCCTACTAATTGCATTCAACTCATAAAATAAAATATCAACAAACACACATTTACAAAACAAATCTTAATATTTACTATACGATTTTTAATGCACGGAACGGTGGCTCAATGCCATTGTTTTATGTCTACGTACAATTTTATGTGTATATGTAAATGTATATATTGAAATCTATAACTTTTTTTCTCAATTGTGTTTGATATATCTTTATTATAAACATTATTTATTTTGCAAAAAAAAAAAAGAAAATAAAAGTGCTTTTAGTTCTTTAAATTAAAAAAATAAGTAAATTATTTCACAAAAAATAATATATCATAATAGTCTAATATACATATATTTTTTACAGTTTGCAACTTGACACTAAAAGCTTTTAGAGAAGTTAATATAGAGTTATATTCAAAGTTTTATTGTAGTAAATATTATTAATATTGTACATCATATTTGCTTTTTAATAAAGAGAACTAATAATATTGTTAATTATTATAGTAATATTGTGAGTTTGTTCAGCGTTAATAATAACAAAATTATTAAATAATTACGGTAAATGTGCCCAGGTAGACCATAAGATCCACGGTGAGCGGTATTTTTAACATGCGTTGTAAGCCATCTTCCTATGATAGTTACGTTGAAAGTACTTCACAGCAGGCGATTATTTTATGAAACAACGTTTGCCTCCTTTGCGGTTATAGCTTCATTTTTATATCATGTTTGTTAATGTGTAGATATAGCAATTATTTTAAATGAACTGCACTGACACCGTATAGATAACATTTGTGCAATAAATTGCATTTTTGTTACCGGTGTACACATTAGTGGATTTAAAGATTTGATGCTGTAGTCATATGTCAAGTTTATAGGGTTAGCAATTATTATGATTTTTCAGGAACAACACCCATGAAACGTTAATAATACAATTATACCGGTACTGGTAAGTATTGCTCTACCGATAATATACCGTACTGTTTGCCGTAAAGGAGTGCGGGGTATAGAACTAAATCCCCTATACATGGGGACATGCTTTTTTATTATAGCACTTTGCTTATTTTGAATTGGACTGGACGACATGAATGACCCTGTTAGAATATTTCATGGTGGTTTTCACTTTTTCATTGCTGTTGGGGTTTATTTTTTTTGGCAAGCTATACCTCCTCCGATGGCAGCGGTCACCTCTTCCACAACGCGCAAACCTCGCCGTGAAACTAATGTGCAAAGTTCGTATGTAGTTATAGAAGGCTAAAGCTTATAAAGAATTATTACGAGGCACAAGAATAAACTAATAATTACAAATGGATATAACATTTAATAAATGCTGAAAAGTAATACATAAACAATTTAAGGATTTTTTTTTCTGTAAAACTAAATTTGTTATTAGATAGTTATATTTTTCTTTTCTTTTTTTTCCTTTTTGCCTATATTAGCAACTCCCAAATTTTATCATAATAAGTTTTGCAAATGTTAGTAATAGAAATAAAATTATAATTTATTTTACTGCAATGCTTAGTCTTAACATAAATTACCAAAAATATATTACATTTTATAATTTTCGTTCTCAACCACTATTTTAAAAATTTATCTTGTCTTATTATTGATCTTTTTTTGGTGATATTCATATTATTGAGTGCTTTTCACATAAACGTGATTTGTGTGTAATGTTTAATTTCAAAAAAAATATTGTTTTTCCCTGATCTACACACATTGTATTCATAACTTCTCATCTTTTATTTCTTGTTTAAAAAATTTATACTTTTCTTATTTTTCTTCAGATCTTAATTAAAATTCATAATCAGTGCCATGCTCGTAAGCAAAAAATTTTCAAAATAATTTTTTGTGTGGCTATTTGTTTTAATACATAGAAACGTCTAGCCGTAAAATAGTACTAGCTAGCTCTTAGAATATTGTATATATTTTTTTCTCTCTCGCATTTTTCCTTCTTTTGCGTCGAATTGCTTTTAAGATTGCCCTGATCATTTAAAATGTTTTGTTACTTTTATTAAAAAAATACTCTGTGCATGACTAAGATAGATAAAATGTGCATCTACAAAAACTAATTATATTAACCTGATTGGCCGCTAGAAATAATTTTATATCTATTTTTTCTTCCGGCAGTAAATCAAATTAAGTTTCAGCATTAGCATATACGAACAGTTGAGATAATTTTTCAAGTAAAAAAAAGACCTCTTTTTTTTAAAAAAAAAACATTTTCAAAGGATAACATGATTACGTTACTTCTAGATTATCTTAATTTTCATTCGTTAATGTGGTTTAATATGTTTAATCTTGTGTAAATGCTGTCAGTGTATTATATGATTAACATTTCTATACATAACTAAGAAGAAAGTCGAAAATTTTTTAAAATTGTTATATTCTGTGTACGTTTATTTTATTACTTTCTAATACTATTAACTTTTTTTTCCTTATCCACCTCCTCTTCATTTATGCTTTGTGCTGATGACATGCACTTATATAAAAACATCCTTTGTATACACTTTCTCGTTCGATAACAAATTCAATATATTTATCAGATAACACATTTGAAAAATATAAATATTGCACTTGAAATGCTATGTGAACAAAAATTATTATTTAATAATTTTTATTTAAAAAAAAATATATTTAATTATACTTTTCAGTTTTAGGCAAAGTTATTTTTATTCTTTGAAAGTATACGTTAATAGTGTTACTTTAGCGTTTTCCAGTGTATAGCGCTTTTTTCTTTCTGGTTGTATCAGGAAATTTTGTTATAAATTGTACATTTCATCTATAGTGTTTTTTATATTTTTAGTGTTAGTAACGAGTAAATATAAAGGTATAGTTATATTATTAATTTTTCTTCGCTGTTCATCGCGAGTATATTTTTTACGCAAAAAATTATTGGAAACAAATTAAATTTTTTTTGAAAAAGTTAAATCTAATAAATATATATCTCATAAGTAGTTAAACAATTGCGTTTTATTTTATAGCAAAAAAGAAAGCAACCCGACCTGCTTCTGTACTTTGCTTGCACAGTTCATAGCGTACACAGATTTACGCGCAAATCCATCAGAAGAGCAAAGCAAAAAAAAAGAGCTTACAGGGAAAACAAATAAGAGAGATATTCGGTACACACAAAAAAAATATAGTATATACTAATTTAATTTTATTAGTTCGAAAATTATGCGGTAAAACGAATCACCGTATATACTGTTCACCACAACAGTCCTCACTCATGTCACGATGATACCTCTTCCATATTTATTTTACAAACGTCGTTACGTTTTCGAGTTTTGCCTTTCATTGTTTGGCCTCATTTCATCATTCATGTACCATTTTTGTGAATCATTCGATACACGTTTTCTTCTCACTTAAAAACAATGACATCGTTTAGATAACATTGGTGTGATAGCTGTTATGGGCACATGATTTGTTTTTATTAGCAACATTCGTAATCCTTTGCTGGAGATGTGTTATAAGTACACTACATTGTTTCTAACAATTATACTACAACAACCACATCCGTGAGATATTCGTTTTACTGTAGCACCAATACTGTTGTTCTCATTACTACCTACTGTTCAACACTGCTTTTTACAGCGTAGCTTACCTGCTGTTCATGTAAAATATTTTTGCTACGGTACTATCTTCACTTTATTAGCAATGCCATTTTTCATTCTAGGAATGGATGACAAAAATGATACATACCGAGTATATCATGGTCTTTGACACTGCTGCGGTGGCTTCGGATCATTATTCTATTGACTAATGATGAAAAGATCTGTAGTAAACTACTCACGCAATGGCGATAGATATAGAAAGAGGCAATTAATATAATAGCATTTGTTGTCACTGTCAAATCATAATGGCAAGGCAAATTATAATGAGAAAGAAAAGTAAAAATACTAAAGTTGTGACAGCAACTCTACTCCAATAAATAAGCACAATTAAATAAATGCATTAAAGCTTATATATACTTTTTTTTTCCACATACAAAAACTAATTTGCTAAATGCATTTCAAAGAAATATAAAAATCAGATTGCAAACAATGACAACGACAACACGTAATTAATTAATTAATTAATTAATAAATTACAACATTAAAATAGGCTTTATTTATTTACGTGTTAATAATCCAAAACTATTTAATTATTTATTATTTATTGTACTATTATTATTTAATCCTATTGATTTGCCGATATCACTTTTTCTTTGTACGAAAAAGAAAAAGAAGTAATTATAAATCTAGGTGTTTGTCTAATAAAAAACACGGTCTTAATTTTTTCTTATACTATTCTGTGTGCATTGTTACTTACATACTTTGAATAATTATTACAATATACAATAAATTAAATTAATTATTTCAAACAAATGCTTTTCGAAATTTATGTATTTCTTCAACAACACTTTTTTTTTATCATAGTTTTACATACATTTTTGCTTCCGCTTTTTTTTAAAACATTGTTTTTATTTGCGCCATTTGCACTATTATACAATATCACATAATACCTATTATTGATTATAATTGTGATTTTTCTTTTTCCACTAAACTTCATCAATAAATAACTATTCAACAATAAATACAAAAAGAAAAATTTCCCGCAGATACGTAAATAAAACATTAACATACGTTCGTAATAGGAATACCTTTAATTTACGAGAGAAAACAAATTCAAATTTATTGTTAAAATTTTGTTGTTTGATTTTCTCATCGTAGAACAAAGAAAAAAGTCCCTTTGTAATATCCAGCGTAAAAAACGGCTTCTGTAAAATATTTACTAGCCTTAAATAAACAGATATTTTACCAAAAAAACAACAACAATAAAGACAAATATCACAAATATACATACACCTGCGCATACACGTCAAAGAAGTGCATACGAGGCACAAAATAAAAAAATCCCCTCTCTTTAACTTACTCTATTCAAAACAATAATCTGCAAAAAGAAAATATATAACTTTTTGGTGACTTAATTATTTGTATAAAAGGAGCATTTACATAAGCAACTGCAGCAACTGAAAAAAAACGCCCAAGCAATATAATAATTAACGGTATTTACATTACAAATTGCATTTTAGTATTTAAACAAATTTAAAACAAACCCTTCCAAAAATAAATAAAATTTTTAAAATTATTTCAGCGAGTTATACTAATGTCTGATTAAGATAGGGCCAGGTCAACATTTGCAAAGGCAAAGTTATGTCAGTAACAAGGTAGGTATGATGCAGCAATAAAAGAATTGAAAGAGCTTAAAGGTAACACTTTTACTGACATGCACTTACAGTGTTTTGATCTACTGACGGAGTTATGCTTACGTGACGCTTTGAACGCTAAAGTTTCATAGATTATTACTGCTCTCAAGTGGGCTAAGAATAAGCTACGTAATACTCAACACCTTTAGTAATCAACACAAAAGATGATAACAATTATCTTCAAACATGTCAGAAATATGTGCAGCAAAGCTCAAGCCGAGGCAGCAGCGATGAACTCTGTGCCTAGTGAATAGCTATTGGTTATTAGTGCGCTATCTGGCATACCGGTCGAAATGAGCTCAAAAGATTGCTGCATCACACCTTGCTAATAAGCCATTGCACGATTAGCACAGCAATTGTTTCACCATGACACGATCGGGACGACTAGACGCATCATATCACAATTTAACGCAGCTGCTATTCAATTTGAGGGTTTGTGTGAATAGTACAAACTTCTAACCTCATTTGAAAAGGCATCAGAAAGTATTACCCGCACAATTCAACGCAATTTACTTGAACCCGTATCAAACGTATTCGCGTATATACCCAACGCGACAATCGCCAAACGACGCTCCGAGTTGTAAATGGACCGCGCCGACTTCTTTCGCTCTTCAGTAGCCGGTCGTTAGACAGTACGAATGTTGTGTGTTTTCTTACATTTTCTTACCTCAATTGGTCGGTGACGACAGGCGTGGTATGTTTTGCTGTGCGTAAAACATATTAGTGAACAGTTGTTTGAGTCTACTACAAATCGTGAAATAATTGAGATGGCATATGAGGAAATGGCAAAGACGTTCTCGGAGTGTAAAAACTACAACTTTCACGCCTACTGCCTTGTCAAGGCAACAATGGTGGCCGGTGAAGAAAAAGATCGACTTCTGCCCAGTGCCGTCATGGCATCGTTATGCGTTGCGGATAAAGATGCCACAAGTCAACCATTTTCGCACAACACATCTCAGTTTGTGCACTCCGATGTCATCGACTTATTTGACGAGCCGGTCATTACACGAACCGCACTACTCACACGTTTGCAGTTGCAAGATAACCTGATGAAGAGTTTACCGCAGTCGCTCTTGTCGTTTGTCAGCGAAGTGTAGTAATTCCTCAGTGCCAAGTAAGTTACCGTAGATAGGTTTGACACCATACTTAATCATTTTACTCAGGTCACGATGACACACCCTGAATTGAAACAATATTACGATCTTATTCATAGTATCATCACGCGACGCCATTTGTAGAATCTTGCTCGTCAGCACAGCACCATACCCATCTCATCATTTCAGCACTGCACGGATGGAGAGATGTTATCATAGGAGTAGTACGTACTACACATCTAACCCATCCTATTAAGTGATGACACGGTTCCAGTGTAAATTAATAGCAAGACGAAAACTCTCACGTTACGACACTCAAGTCGTGCAAGTGTGCTTGACGTGTTTACATCACTCGCCGCACGGTTAGACAAGATGTGGAAAGGAACTAAATTGTCAACAACAATATCACTGCCATGACGAGGTTCAAGTCATTCAAAGGCAAATGACACACTCATGACGTCACATGCTCACACCACACAAACTCACCAAATTAACAATGACAAACTATAGATTTTGTCTCATCATGGTGACAGTAAATGTTATGTTCCACTTGAAAAGTATGGTGATACTAATTCTAAGATAACCATTTCCGATTTGAAGACAGCCATGCAGCATACTACTCGTTTACATGAACTGCAAATGTGATGCATTGACTCAATGGCATCACGACAGCAAGAGCGGGAAAAGCAGATAGAAGTTGAAAAGTGCTAGAAACTGCAGTAGCGAATCAAGGCAGAAACAGATAAGCGAGAGTCTGCTCAGCAAGCCCAGATGGCAAAGTTAATGGCCGAGTACAGAGAACGACTACGATAGGAGCGTTGTAAACAAATGCTCAACCGTTTGCGAATTAAATACCCTAACTTAAAGTTAGACAATGCTCTAGCACGTAAAAATAATGCGGCGTTTGAAGATGAACTTACACACATACTGGCAACCTATAAAAGAAAGTCTGCCGACAATGAACGTAAAGATGTTCTTCGCGCTAACTTGTATGAACGTGCACTACGGAATATGTAAATACCAAGGCGTAGAGAGTATGATTTGCACAACGCATAGTAGCGTCGAGCCGAACTTGCAGATGCGCGGGCAAACTTCCTGTAGCAGCACCGTCGTGAGTTTGAGCGTCGTCAAGAGGACAAAAGAGTACTTCGTCCGTTTTTACCAGAAGCCGAGGCATTTGAGGAAAAGATGAGATTTAACTTCTCAGGCAAAGTGTCAAAACGAGATGAGCAGCAAAATTTGATTGATCAGGAAATACGTCGAAAAGAAGGCGAGTCTCATCAAAAAAATTAATAAACAACAAAGGTAAAGGTATATATAAACATACAAACATTATAGTAACATATTTTTACGTCATCAATACTGATGTTCTATTTTCTGTAATAATATAGAAATTTCATTTTATATCTTATCTAGTAGTATAAGTGGCTATTATAACCCTTTTCCCTACTTTTTCATATTTGTGTATTTATCATTATCAGTTTTTCTTTTATGATGCCAAACAAACTAAAGATAATGTGTATGTGTGATCTTACTTTTGGAAAAAAAATAATTTAAACTCATAAAAATATTCTCGCACACACAAAGAAAAGAATAATATATATATATATATATATATACTTTATGCTTAAAAAGAGAGCGGAAATGCAAACTGCAAAAACAAGCATCTTATAGAAATTTCTAAAAAAAATATTTAATTTTGACAAATATAAAAAAAAACTGTAGAGATTGTGTAAAATAAAAATTACTAATCATTACAAATTACAAAAGAAAAAAAAGGACGATGATATGCGGGAAAAACGTACAATTAGTTACATCATTAAAAAAGCTTATAGGCAAAAATAAATTTTTTTTTTAAAAAATTAATTTTAGCGTAAATAACTTAATAGCTTAATTAAAATATAATTATCTGAGCAAGAAGTTTTATTGATGACAGAGAGTAAAAGTAAAGTCAAGTATTAGTTCAAGAAAACGTAAAACTAAATATAACTATTTACCTTTATAAAAAATAAAATTTTAAAATTTTATTGTTAATAGGTATTGAAATTTTATTAAATGTGAAGTCACATACTATCACTTTGCCAGTTTTGTTATCATATGATTACGCAATATACTTATCTTCATAACAGTTAAGAATGCACCATTAACATGAGTTAGTAATTCAATAAAAAAACATAATTGTTATATTTTTTCCATCAGTGCTATTAATATCACACAAACAACTTTTCTAATATATTTATATGTGTTAATTTAAGATTTTGGTAGCGGCCAATTAATCATAAACCGAAAAACTATATTAAAATTTAATAAGTATACATTATTACTTATAAGTGACGAGACGTACAAAGAGAACTGTACAATAGATTTTTCTCACATAATTTTTAAAGGTTTTTTTTTTTTTTGATTGCTTCAACCCATACGTGTCGTGCCAATAATGAAGTCTACGCTTGCATTAGTGGCGCAATTTCTCATTGCCACTCAAATTTTGTACTGTTGCAGCCTGACTACCGTTTCGGCATCTGGCATTGCCAGCATTCAATGTTACGATCCACATTGGACAAAATCTTCCTGCATCGATCATAATCGTATCAGTATACTAGAAAAGAATTTCTAAAAACTTCCACTCTGAGCATCAAAAGCTGTAATAAGCTAAAAAGAAAATATCACTGTGAGTGACTGAGAAGCTATATTCTCAAATACTAACTATTCAGGATATCTCTTTTAGGATAATAACAGCCTTGCAAACGGTGCGCATAAAATAAGTATAACATCTAATTTATCAGACAAGACTGTTTTTTACGCTACATTGGTGATTGGTACGTATTACGGGATTGATATGCCAAACTACCTTATTCAGCCTCCGCCTGATGACTACAACGTTACTGGGCAAGCGTATGACACAATCACGGAAGGCTGCAACTTCACTGTGACCGGCATATTCAACACGAACTCAAAGTACGAAGTGCTATTCTACGCAACCGATGCAAGTGTACCAACTGCAAACATACCAACATGTGGTGAAGTGACTGTCACGACAAATACACTGTCATGTAAAGTAACAAAGGCTGTGGTAAACGGTAAATACACGTTCAGCTTTGTTGTAAAAGACACGACTTATGGTGTATACTTGCATACAAGCAAAATCCTAAACAACGTATCATCCGTAGAGTTATCATAGTCATGCGCTCCATACCCATCGCCTGATTTGCCAATATTGCCCTACGTAACTGATACTACTGGTGAGTGTGTGTCAAAGAGCAGCAAGTGCGTCAACGGTGCAACTTTGTCGTTTGCAGGCGGCGCGTTTGACAAAGACAAAATGAATAAACAAATTGATATACAAGGTATGAAAGATGCTGCATGTGTTATCAGTGATGTCAGTGCTACGTCATTAACGTGCAAATTGTCTGACATTGACAAAGATGCAAAAGGTACATTTCCGATGTCATTGCAGACCAGCATGACATATCAAAAGACGAAAAATGCCAAAATATATATGGGTGCACTTGTATTGGGTGAAGGCAATACAAAAGGTTACACAGCAGCATACAACTTACAAACTGTCTTGCCCACCACATCATCACATGTGAAGAAGGTGACAACTGCATTGACTATTGTTTTTGCTATCTTGTTTGGGCTTGCACTCGCCTCTATCGTCTTCATGAGCTGCAAATACAAGATGATACCACGCAAAGTATGGTCGTCAATTACATCACAACTGAGTGCAAGTAACAATAACATTAGTCGTCACGATGTCAATGAGCCTGTGCACAATTAATGATAGCATTCAGTAAAGTTAACAATACTCTAAATGTATTTTAAAATAACTTTGAAAAAAAATTTATTTAATACAAAACAAAAATGATAATAAAAGATGTTTTCATTCACTTACAATAAATTTCATTTTTACATTCTTAACTTTACTATAGTAAATAATCTGTCAAATACACTATATAATTATCTTTCATTTTCCTGTCTACTTTTTGATAAAATTATATCACGCTTTATCTATGCTAACAAAAATAGTGTTAACTGTTTTATTAAAAAAAAATTTAGTATAGACAAACATAATCTTCTTTATTGACATTTCTTTTCGCTCATTTTTCTGAGTGTATTGTTAAGTAGTAATAAATAATTTGATACGTAATGAAAGATAATAACTTAGTTTAGTGTAAGCTCTTTTTGTGATTGTGTTTGTAGAGTTGTGAAGAACAGTAAATATGAAAGTGTTGATGTAAACGTGAAGTAATAATTTATGTGTCTGATTGACTTGAGTGCAGTTGATGTGTTTGCACAAATACAAAAAGGTATGTGCAGGTGTAAATGCATGTTCACGTAAGTATGCTAGTAAGTATATAATAAAAATGTGTTATGTGTTATCATTATGAATTACTTTCTTTGTATGTTTATGTATTTATGCTGCTAAATTTGCAACATTGATTCACTTTTTTTGTTTGACAGGTAATGCTAATCAACTAATTTAGCAATAAAAGTATCACCAACACTGATAAGTGTTTATTTATTTATATGTGTCAATTGCTAGCATTTCTTTTCACGTATTTAACTTTAAGTTATTTGTTGAAGTCGTATTACCGAACTGCAGTAAGGACAAAACTGTATTTCTTTTTTATGCGAGTGTGTATTATTGTGAATCAATAATTATAGTATATTACCGTTATATTATGCTTATATACTTGTAAAACAAAAAAAACCCGTAAACGAAAAATTAAAGTTCTTCTATTACGACTAACGTAAATTTCTTAAATTAAATGATGTATAAAACATTTTCAATGCAAAGTGGGTATCTGATAAAATATATAATAAAGTTGTAAACTGTTGTTTGTCAATTTAATATGAATACACAACGTTAATAACAAAAAGTTGTTGGCACAATTTAAATTAACATGAATCTTTTCTAATTACAGCGCTATAAAAATAAATAAATTGAAAGAACTCTTGTCTAAATGATGCATCACACTTACGCGTTCTTTATATATATATATTTTTATAATGACATTTAACTTTTATATTCTGTGAAATTGTTTTATTATGACCATTGTAGTTGAAATATTGAGTATACCAATGTTGCGAGCACCTTACAAGGGAAAAAAAGTTGTGATAATTTATGTGACGTTTGTTCATTGACTTTGTTGTGTAAATTTTGCAAAATGAATTTTTGTCGTTGTGATCAGTTTGTGTAATTGACTTGGTTATTGTTATTGTTTTTGTTTGTTTCCTATAGCAAACCTTGATAATTTTCCACTAAATTTGTAACACGTAACTTAATCATGCAAATTCAAATAAAGTTTGTAAAACTTTTATCTATTCTGACATTTGTTGTAAAATTTGTAAAGATATGAGCTTTTGTTATGCAATACAATTTTTAGTAATAATAACATTGTTAATAATTTACCTTTATTTTTTTTACTTACGCTAAAAGGTAAACATATTATTTTATATTGTACTGAGAAGAATAATAGGTAGTATAGATTGATTTATAAATATATATTTATATATATTATTACCAGCCTCATCAATATGCACAAACACTTCAATTCTTACAAATCTCTTGTCAAGTTCGTCATGATGGCTACAGTTTTGATGTGCGCTACCATTGCTTTTTTCAGCAACACAGCTGATGCATATATATAGGATTGGGGATGTGGTGAACCTGGAAGAAGAGGAAGGTGGTGTTTATCATTCTCGAAAAAATCGTCTTCTAACTCTATAGACTCTGCACATGTGGCGTCAAAACAGCTACAAAACTCGCCAAACGTATCCCTCTAAACCGTCAGTATGAGGTGTGACCCCTTCGGTCAGTATGGACATCCATGTATATGAAGGGCAGTAGACTCGTCAAATGCCATTGACCCACAATTCTTTGATCTCTGTCTCAACTTGACAAAGGTATTGCCTATTGCCCCAGCTATCTGTGCTAACATCTCTACCATACAATTATCTGTAACAGTCTAACAAATAAAAAATTAATTAAAGAAAGTGAAAGCAAAGTAAATTCTTTCTGTTTTTAAAGTTTAATTTTACGCTTCGTACATCTTGAAATTATTTCTATTTATTTTGTACACACGATCGTACATATCTATTTTTTTAATATCACCTGCAAAAAAAGCAATAATATTTTATTGTGCAAAAAGTTTATAATACTAATATTGTATAGAAAACATCGATAGTCATTTTAGTTTTATTGTACTATTGTTCACAATGTCTGTAATTTTATTCCTAGTTGCGAATGCAAAAGTTTGTTAGTGCATCATACTTTTGATTTACTGTTTATATTGTATTCGTAAATATTGTAACGTTACTCATACAAAATTATTTACAAGTGAGCTTAAACTTTTTAATATAATAATCACAAACGCATAAAGTGAGTGCTAACAAGTATATGTGAAAAAAGAATAGATTATCATTATAATATTATCATAACTACATATGAGTATACAATTAATAATATCGTCTATAATTAAATAATATATCATCAGGTTCAATGACCAACAAATTAATTACATAATGTGTACATGTGTTTTCAGTTTGTATCTTATTATATTATTATAATGCTTTAGCTTATTACTGATAAATATTTTAGGCTTTCTTTATGCTATTATTATTTATGTATGTGAATAACAAAAATTGATTTATTATATTATTTATTTGATATCACCTACACATAACAACTGTCAAACTGTGATAATTATGTTGGACATCGTTTGCAATTTATGCAATATTTACATATTTGCTTTTATTAATCTAAATGGTCAGTCGTTCAAAATGCTGTTTTACTATTGTTATTTTTATGACTTTTCTTATTTTTGCAACTTAAAAAAATTATAAAGAAAAAAATGAGATGTGTGCATAAAAAAGGTTCTTTTTGGGAATACACATATTATTGCTTCAATCAATTTTATTCCATAATATTTAACTCATTTTTGCTTTGTACTGTTGTGAAAACAGAAAAACACAGAGAACAGCTGCAAAGTTTAGTGCTAAACATAAAGAAATATCAAAGTATGATATGTGTATAACATTTATTATTTTATTTATTGTACAAAATTGATTTACTATTCTCTTCCGATAAAAAAATGCTAATAATCTTTATCTTCGAGCTATGTACGGATTGTATTTTTTGTTCTTTTCTCGATTTTATTTTTGGTAACAACGTAATGATGTGTAAGTGCAAACATGTATGATAAATTATATTTATAATATGATACTACATGATGCATTTATTGTAACAACACTTTTCTATTACTACCTTCATTTTTATCATTTTCGAGTGATTTGTATCATCTATTATATATCAAAAAATTGTAACTTTTTTGACAAGTTCATAAAAACATGCATGTGTGTATAGTAATATTGTCATTTGTAAATTAACATCACTAAACAAAATGTAATACCTTTGACAAGAAATTGACTACAGATGCACATCATGTACTTATAACAAGACAAACATAAATGACAATTTCGTCTCTATTGCTAATGCTAGTATCACGAGTATTTTATGATAGTTGCTGTTACTATTATAGCTATTACAAACTGCTCCAAACATTCTGAGTACAACTTTTTTTTGTTTAACTACTACATGTAATGTTGCACTATGAACGTTTTATGGTGTGAGTGACGTAAGAGTTCAAGGTACAAACATGCATTGATAAGTGTGCACTGTTGTTATGTAAAGTGCAAATATTGTACATTATTTTGATAGCAATAGTAAATGAATAACGTTCTTCACGATAGTTGAGGCTATGATTAGCTAATGCTGTGTTGATATAGTATAATTTTATCATTATTACAACAGTGTTTGCTGAAATTTGTTTTTGTATTGGTAGCTAGTAGCCTCGACATGATTGTGTAGTAGTGATAAGAGTATATTTGTGATTGTCGAAGGGGTGAAAAAAAATAGAGTTGTTGTATTACGAAAAGGTACTACTACATTAGCGTGTTGTCGTTGTGTACAACTAATTAATGCATATTTTAAGTCAGATTAAAGTAGCAGATATGCAATATTAAAATGAAAACTAGTGAAATATACTTTTATTATACACTTACATTTAGTTTTATATTTTATAAAATCATTGTCAAAATTTATAGTAAAGATTATACTTACCACATCAAAAGCATAATAAGCAGACATTTACTAAAAATAAGCTTCTTCTACTTTTTTCATTTCCTGATAGACATATCCACAGAAAACTTTATTGATACATTACAGTTAAGTATAACAATAGTTAACTAGTCAATAACATATACCATCTTCATATTTTTATAAAGTTATATTGATACACACAATACAATGTGCAATTATAAACAAATAACAGCCTCTAAGTGCAAATTATACACTGCACTATCTGCTAACAAATTAATATTTTGCACATCTGTTTTGCTATACACTTCTATCTTACTAATTTGTTTACCTATACACGCTCAAGAAGACCCTAATGATGATCCGTTTTACTGAAATCTTGATGCACAACGAATTTTTTATCAACAAGCAGCCTTCACCGAGAATGAAATACAAAATTTCACAATAAACCTTGATTAGATTTGTCAGCGAAGGTACTTTCCTGCGCAAGTTCCACGAATGTCTTCTTAAATTAATCAGTTAGGTTTGACTCGAAGTATGACCAACAGATCAATCACAACAGCGTATATTGGTGCAAGACTCGCGCCTGCATTAAGCAATGCGTGGTATCTTCCTTTCTTCTTTTGGACTGAAGTTTTTGCTAACAGATCATTTTACACCCAATGCTGGGATAACGGTACTGCTGCTAACAACTTTTATACAAATTGGCAACCAGGTGGTTTACCACCCACCACAGAACCATATGGCAAAAGACCACTTGTTCTACATGATTTAAATGAGGGTTGGCGTGCATTCAGACCAAATGGAACTGCAATATGAATACCTTGTTTAGTTGCTGTTGCTGATCCTAACAATGGCAACTGACAATTTCAGACACAGGTTGATCAATATGGTCTATACTACTTCAACATAACATTGTCCAATTCAAATGTATCAAATTGTACACGTAATCTTGATAATTATTACATTAATGCATATGCAGATGGACGGGCGTTACGAGTGGTCAATGCATAAGTACAGCAACATTTGTAGAACAGTTTGGCTACTCGTAACATTGATGTTGCTTTTATTGGTACTAGATTGATGCCTCAATTTACTAATGGGTGGTATTGGGCAGCGGATGACTGGAATGACACTTTGGGCGTTTTGTTTTTCAGTCAATATTGGCGTAATGGTACCGCGGTGAATGGAACATATACAAATTTCGCAAGTGCCGCTTCATTACCTGATCCATCTGATCCTAATGGGTATGGATATTATCCTCTGCTAATACAAAACCAAAGTGCCGGTGGATGGTAAGCATTTCGGCCAAGTGGTACATAAGTATATGTTGCGTGTACCGTAAACGCATTTAACATAATATACACATTAGGTCCGTCAAATAATGACACAAGTAACGAAAGTACTGAAACATAGTTTGTGTTGATTACAGTGAATGAGTCTGACATTAACTCCACATGGGATAATGGTGGCTTGTATGTTCTTTGCCAAGGTCGTTTATCTGAAAGAACTAATGTGAGTGCTGCACGTATATACACACAAGAAGATCAAACAATGTTGCAAGCTAGCTTGTCAGGATGTGATCCTACACAACGCTTATATCTTGGTGCACGTTTGTATCCTAATTTATCTCCAGGTTGGTATTGGGCAGGACCTAATTGGTCTCAAGATGGAAGTGCACTGTTTTACACCACTAATGCTAACAATACAGGTGGTATTTCATTACAGTGCACAAACTGGGCAGAAGATGGACTTCCACCAAGTGATGAAACGTATGGAACACGACAGGCTGTAATATACGATCAGACAGTTGGCGGCTGACAAACAGTGTCATTGCAAAGCAATGGTGAAGCGCAAGTTGCATGTTCTATCAATCAAGTCTTTCCGCCATCACAAGGAAATTTATTTTACTATTTTATTGTAATGAACTTCAACGAATCCGAATTCGGTACTTTTACCACAAACCAACCTATTACACTAAATGCGCAATAAAGCTTGATGCTTGCTGACTCGAATGTTGACTTTACGTGAACTCCTGGCGGTCTGGATGCGCTTTGTCAAAACCGTCTTTCTGGTTTTCAGAATGTCACCGCTGCGCGCATTTACACACAGTAAGATCAAACAATGTTGTAAGCCAGCTTATGAAATTATACTTCTACTGTACCACTTTTTATTGGTGCACGTTTGTACCCTGGCTTGACACAAGGATGGTATTGAGCTGGACTTAATTGGGACAAGATGGTACACAACTATTTTACACAACATACAATATACTCGACAAGGTGTGAGTTACAATCAGACAGGTTGGTGGATGGCAGGCGGTGATAATACAAGAAGAGCAACCCACACAAATACTATGTGCTATAAATCAATCGGTGTTTGTAATTCCTCCAACTGTAACCAATACTAACGCACCTGGTCAAACTTCTGGACCCACTACACCTTGGCGATATGTTCATCATGGTATGGCTTATTACGGTTATATCATTATCTTTGTTTCGATTGCAGTCATTATCATTGTTGCAACCGTCATCGCATTTGCGGCTTTGTTTTTGTGCATGCCAGAAGGCTATCTATCGGGTAACACGCAACCCTACTATTAACGACGTAACAAAAATTAAAATATCATTATAATTTGTTTGTCAATTTACGATAATTATTTTAAAAATAGTTTTTTTTCATTTTAGCTAATTGTTCATTCAAATAAAATAGATGTGTACACATTAAAAATATTTTCACAATGTGCTACTACGTTTATGTGCTAACTACTGCTTTAATAGTCAAAATCAATTATTGTTAAATCTATTATAATTAATAGCAAATATAATTTCTTTTGATATTATATACACTTTAATTGTTAGTTTCATAAAATATTATCAACAATCGTTTATTGTATAAATATTTTTTCAGTCACTTAATACACATTATGTTTTGTTGTCTGTTTTATATACTCATACATACATCAAATTATAGGTTGAATAGATGTATCAGGTAAATAAATGCTTATCTTATCTTTATACTTTTTCGTGTTAATACATTAGTTGTTTTTCCTCTTCACATTTGTCAATGGAAATAATTAAATTTGAACACATACAACATATTTACTAAAATTTTGTCATGACATATAGGTACATAAGGAATTGATTATTTATAACACATAAATCTTTATTGAATATAAAATTTACTATATCAGCCATACACACTGCAAAGAAAAAGTGATCGCGTTACAACATTATCAATTTGATGTAATAGAGCTACACATTTTTTTGTAGACATACATCATAACACTTCCTTTGCCATACACGCTGATCGAAATAAGTTATATGTAAATTGCTTGCGATGCTCAAATATACAATAGCTTATCTCTATACGTATTTCTGAAATAAGTATATAACGCAGTAAGTATAACATTTATTGTTTTCAGTTTACGCGATTAATATAAAATCATTTGCATGTCTACTATTTTTGACATTACGCATATTTATACTAAATGCACTTTGTTTAATGCAGTCATCAGTTCATCTACTATACAATAATCTTCAATAGTTCAATAGATTTGATTATTTATATACCTACTTCGTTGAGATCATTTGTGCACATTGTTTATTGTAATCACTTCGAGTAGAAAACCAACATATACTCTCATACTTTATTTAATAACGTAGATAATTTGATAAAATCAATATAATTTACAATACAAAATAATTTTTTGTATACTCTTTAGATTTACACCGAGTGTAGAAAAGTAGTCAATTTGTTACTGTTGATATTAATTACGGTTTAATATAAAATATATAAATTATAAATTATTGAAATGTAAGTAAATTATTTTATCGAGTATACACTTTTTTTGCCCAAACGCTATTTGTAAAAAAAAAAATAAAAATTCGAGTAATTCAAGTTAAGTATTATAAAAACTTTCAATAATAAAAGCTACTCTGGTGCGCTCAAATTAATACACATTACTTTATTGTTTCAATATAAACGTATTAATAAAATGTAATTATACACAATCGACAAAGATATTAGAATTACCGTATATACGCTTACAAATTACATTATTTTGTATACACAAATTATTTTTGCAAAACAGTCAAACAAGGTAATTAAGTAAAAATTATAATGGGAAAAAAGGGAAATAACAATAACAATAACAATGCAAAGTGGAATGTCAATAGTGTTCGACTACTTTTAGGATTACAGATCGAAAGTTTTTATTTTCAGTCAAATGTTAATGCTAACTTTTATAATATGAAATGTGCAGAAAGTACTAATGCAGTTATGTCAATATTGTTTATACATCTTCTATTCTCTGGAGATGAAAGCCACCTCTTCGTAGTTCCAGGGACTAGCCTCCGAAAGGAGGTGACCAAGAGCTTTCAGAGGATCAGATTAGGGGATAGGAAGCTTCCTGTTGCCATACTCTGTCAAAGAGTATAATCTGAGGGTGTGCAGAAATGTGCATCTTTGTGCAACTATCACATCACGGTGTTGAAGAACAGGTTGGCCGGGTCCTCCCCGGAGTTAAGACACCAGAAATACCTTGTCACCTAAGGGGGAGTGTGGTGGCGAAAATCAACATCAAACTGGTTAAGGGTTGAGTTCCGGTCTATAGTCAGGACTAAGCTACAAGATAGAACAACCCTAAGTAGAACCGGGCGTAAAAGTTGGTAATTTTGATTTTTTTACATTCTGTGTTCATTTATTTGTTTCTGTCATTTTTACTTTTATTAGTAAGTTATATAGTAGCTCTATATATATCTGTTACTGCTTTCACTTTCTGCTATTGATGATTACAAATCACAGCTTATACAAAAATATTTTACGCAAAAGCATCTAGCCTAATTAGTCTTACAAATATAAGGTTGCTGAAATAGTAGACAAACAATATGTGTTTTCTTTGATGCAGTGTACATGTTAGCGTGTGTTCATTCGTTTTACAAACACATTGATGTATTTGATATGTGTTTAGTGTCGTTAGCAGTGTAGCCTCCGTTTGTTTTGACGTGATTGACATCAACACCAAAATAGCAAGCTTACTGATCAACTAACATCTATAATACATAAAATCATGTTTACAATACTCATCTTTTTGTTACCTTGTATTATTTAATGCTACTTTTACAACAATGCCATAAAGCTTGACGCAAACTTAGTAGACACAGCTACTGACAAAATGACAAGTTTTTTTTTTTCACGATTGCTGTGTTATTGGCATAATCATTATGGTTGACAAAATGATGTAGCCTGGCTGATTATAGCAAAGATCATCAACATTTCTACTTGAAGTTTACAAATAATGTGAAGTCGTGTATCACCGTAAAAGAAGATATTTACAAGGAAGAAGAAGAATGCTTATGACGTAGCTGTTTACACAGTTATAACTTTGTTCACTTTATGTGACAACAATGATACGTGATTACTGCATGATTATCGGTAAATTGATAATTTAGTTAGCATGTAACGATAATACGCATTTACAAACATATGTTATTACCAATCACAAATCAACTAGTGTCGCTATCTTATACATGTGCATACGTTAATGTGAGCAGTTTATTAATGTTATAGAGGACATACGTGTAATTAAGCTAGTAATATTATATCTTATTCGTTTCAATAATCAACTAATACAAAGTATTGACAAAGATCAACTGAGAAATTAACACACTAATCACTGTACAAAAACAACCAATAACATCATTATGTATGGTTAATTTACGCACAAATAAAAATGAAGCAATATAGTAAACATTTTTGTAAATTACACTGCTAAAAATTTCACACTTGTACATACAAATATGTTTTGTAAAATGAAAAAGCAAATGATGATGACAATATATATATATTTCTTTAAATACACTATAGATTTGTTTTGGTGCATGCACAGTGTTTATGAAACTACTGTACTTGTATTTGCAGAGTGTATAATAATAATTTTGCTTGCCTATTCATAGTCACAAACAGCGTGTGCACATACTTGCGTAAACATTCATCATACATATAATTTTTACTGAATTTGCCATCTTACAATCCACTGCATAAAAAACAATCATAATGTATTAGATTTATAACCAGCTAAAATTTACAGCTGTCATTCAAAGTGTGTACATATGCATTAGTTTAGGCAAAATTCAGCTAATATGTGTTATGTGACAGTGCTGTCGTTTATAACATTATAACTGTACCTTTACGCTGAACATAAATATAACGACAAAGTAAACATGTACATGATTTGATAATGCGACCAAATAAATGACAGTATGTTGTTACTGATACCCTTATGCGTTATCTTACAACAACAAAATCTGACATCTGAAATACTACATCAACGCGACATGTTACTCAAAATATATTATATTTACTTATAATAAGTGTAAATTTACTACTTGAGACAAATATTGCTGATAAGTGACACATACAAACATATATATGAATTAGTGACTTTACTATTGTATAGCATGTACAGTGGATGTTACTTCTGCATTACTACACTTCACCTCAACGATTACTGCTAATAGAATGCTTGTTGCAAGACAAACATCAAGACTATTATTTACAATTTTATTAAAATAATACTGCATCATCTTCGTAATGCAATATTTAAAACGTCGATGCAATAAGTTTGCACTATACATACACACTAACTTACTTATTTATCAAGTGCATTATCACATAATGTTGATGTGTATAATAACTGCGATATACATGTACGCAAATAGCTACAGTAAACTTCACTATTTCGCTGTACATCATTACAATCACGTGAAAAGCACTACATGACAAAACATCATCTATTGATGTTATTTTCTGCTACACATATTGTTACACAAACTTACATAGAAAATGCAAGCAACGCTGTCACATTGCAGAATGCAAGTCGATGTTATGTGATTAGCAACTGTTTACATCAGACATCAACATACAATAACAAGACACAATTGTTGTAGTCGTCAAGTAGCACTGCGTACGTTGCAATGTGTGTGTTAGTGTAATGTATTGTGATGATGTCTGTACTTATTGCAACATTGTATGCATATAACTACACTAACATTGACACATCACATCTATACATGAACAAACTGCATCAAACAACATGTCATTATCATCATTGCTGTATATATACTAATGCATGCATGTATATGTGTAAAAGCATTGATCAATTGTACAATGCCAACATCATCACAACTTGATGGTTTGTACTTGCACACATCAACAATATACATGCAGTAACACACATTTGTTTTGTTGCTGTATCCAAGCATAGTATGCACGAAGACACAAACAAAGAAATAACAGTGTATGTTGTGATGTATTACTCTGCACTCTCTCTACACACCTAAACACACATAGAGGTAATCTGTATGCATGACAACTTGATGTCAGTATGCAAATGTACACAAGCACATGCATGTGTGTGTGCTATTACAACATCGTCAACAAGCAGACAATAATACATACATACTTCACACATAAACAAAAAACAATGACAGTAACAAAGAGAACAAAGTAAATACACAGCATTAGTCGCAGTGTAAATGTCACACATGCCTACTGATTGCATGCACATACACACACACATCACTTTCTTTACATCATTGCATATGTAAATGACACACATGCACACACACAAACAGTGTTTATTACAGATGCATGTGTACGTGTAACTACAAAAGCAATAAATATCTACACATTTATCTGTTGTGCTGCATAGTGATGTGTGCAGTGTCATCTTCACAGCAGTGTCATCAGGGAAAGACACATATACACACTGTTTACCTTTCTCTTCTCACATTCTTTTCATTGTAATGATGCATTGATTGACATGACTGTACAATGTTGTCTGCTTTCTTTACTTCGCTTTGCTTAGCTGTATGTTGTCACATAAAGTGAAGAAGGCATACAATACTATGCATACACAATGTCAAAACATACTTTGTTGACATTCACACACTGCTCACACACTACATTTACATATTTTGATCTTTGCACTACAATAAAATGAGACATGTGTGTGTGTGTGTGTCTACAATAGTAAAAGCATGTGTGTTTGTAATGCACACAGCAACTATGCATGTGTTTGTGTGTGCAATATATGTGTGATTGACTTTACATCAATTAGTCTTGTAGTCATGTCTAGATGTACGTTGATGCATTCTATACATATATGTGTGTGTAAATGATAAGAGTACCCCCCTAACCCTAACCCTAACCCTAACCCTAACCCTAACCCTAACCCTAACCCTAACCTAACCCTAACCCCCTAACCCTAGGGTTAGGGTTAGGGTTAGGGTTAGGGTTAGGGTTAGGGTTAGGGTTAGGGTTACCCTAACCCTAACCCTAGGGTTAGGGTAACCCTAACCCTAACCCTAACCCTAACCCTAGGGTTAGGGTTAGGGTTAGGGTTAGGGTTAGGGTTAGGGTTAGGGTTAGGGTTAGGGTTAGGGTTAGGGTTAGGGTTAGGGTTAGGGTTAGGGTTAGGGTTAGGGTTAGGGTTAGGGTTAGGGTTAGGGTTAGGGTTAGGGTTAGGGTTAGGGTTAGGGTTAGGGTTAGGGTTAGGGTTAGGGGTTAGGGTTAGGGTTAGGGTAACCCTAACCCTAACCCCCCTAACCCTAACCCTAACCCTAACCCCTTACCCTAACCCTTACCCTAACCCTTAGGGTAACCCTTAGGGTTAGGGTTAGGGTTAGGGTTAGGGTTAGGGTTAGGGTTAGGGTTAGGGTTAGGGTTAGGGTTAGGGTTAGGGTTAGGGTTAGGGTTAGGGTTACCCTAACCCTAACCCTTACCCTAACCCTAAGGGTTAGGGTTAGGGTTAGGGTTAGGGTTAGGGTTAGGGTTAGGGTTAGGGTTAGGGTTAGGGTTAGGGTTAGGGTTAGAACCCTAACCCCCTAAGGGTTAGGGTTAGGGTTAGGGTTACCCTAACCCTTAGGGTTAGGGTTACCCTTACCCTAAGGGTTAGGGTTAGGGTTAGGGTTAGGGTTAGGGTTAGGGTTAGGGTTAGGGTTAGGGTTAACCAACCCTAACCCTAACCCTAACCCTAACCCTAACCCTAACCCTAGGGTTAGGGTTAGGGTTAGGGTTAGGGTTAGGGTTAGGGTTAGGGTTAGGGTTAGGGTTAGGGTTAGGGTTAGGGTTAGGGTTAGGGTTAGGGTTAGGGTTAGGGTTGAACCCTAGGGTTAGGGTTAACCCTAGGGTCAGGGTTAGGGTTAGGGTTAGGGTTAGGGTTAGGTTAGGTGTTA